>JAZBGW010001779.1:0-13915 GCA_037464815.1 Mylabris variabilis | reverse complement strand
ATATGGTTGTGAAGTAGAAAAGATTTCCTATATTTTCATACCAATCAAGAGACCAATAAATTAAATTTAATAGTTGTAAATAATAGGTGAAAAAAGAGGGTTTAAATTTTTCCTGAAACTCGCTCAATTTTTCGAAATTCAATTTTCCGCGAATATCAAGTTCTAGAGATTTATATTAATCCGATAGTATGATTTTCTATTTTGAAAATTATGCAAGGCATCATGTTTGGAAAAATTTTAAATTGTCTTCAATTAATTGTCAGTTATCGGAAAACTAACAAACATAAACAAGCTCATTTAATTTTCTATCTAAATCAATTGAAAAATATTGAAAATCGATAATATTGTCCAGGTTTTAACCAGTTATGACGGAAAATCTACGAAAAAATAGGGTCCAAGTTTTTTATCTGCCATTCAGAATTTGATCATACTTTTCCAAAATAAAAAGCTTTGGAGAAAGCATCATGAAATGCTCTATCTAACGCACATCAATTTTTGACAATATCTTGAAAAACAAGCGAGTAATCGCTGTTGGAAAATTTACTGTTTTCTCACGCTGAATCGACCTGAGGCTCCGAATTCCCCTTAATATTCAAAAACATTTGATAGAATTGGCAAAATCACCAACACAAAAACCTAAAAAGTCACTACAAAATTTTCCGGCCTACTGATGTAATGAGCCATTTTCCGGCCGATTTTGAGTTATGGTAGGCACAAAAAACAATTTTATTTGTTTGCATTTGGTATTTTCTTCAACTTTTTTCAACAAATAAAAACGTTACAACCGCTAACAATAGAAATAATGAAGTATACCCTTAATTCCCTATAATCACCTTAAATAAAGGCCCTACCGAAATCGGGTGCCCCATATAATCTTGAACGTCTAAGTACCGTGAAATGTCTATATTATTTACTCCTACTACCTACTCAAATATGCTAGTCGTAGTATAGTATATAGAAAAAGAAGAAGAACCCACCGACCCAGAATTATTATTTTTTTCGTCTATTGTACTCGAAAGAAGAAGGTAAAAAGTGAAAAGAAATGGAGGAAGTAGGTCTTTATGTACCGCAAAATTCAGGAAAAGCCCTCCACATATCCACCACATGTTAAACCTCTCCCGAAAGAAGAGAAAAAAATACACCAACATAACGACATCTCAACGAGAACAAAATAATGAATGCTACGACAACAGACCAAAACGATTGGTGTTTAGACTGTGATTATACAGGATTTGGATTATACGATTTTTTTAACATTCTATTTTTTGACTGACAGTTCTTTGATGGATTGATTCACTCGAATAGTTTCAATATAAAATGTCTGTATTGAAAAATTGCTGGAATTTCTTAAAAATACTCAAAAACTAATGCAACTTTAAATTGATACAAAAAGGAAGAAGAAAAAAACGGAAGAACTGAATTTTTGTGACAATAAATCGAATAATAAGACACGTGATGGATGTTTTGATGTGTCGGTGACAGTTTTTTGTACCGTTTACGGAGCAATAAAATTTCGTACAATCTACCATAAAAAGGGTTAAATAACGGAATCTCGCACGACATTACAGTTATTTCGAGTCTAAAAGGGTTGTAAATTGTAATACGAATTACAGCCCCGTAATAAACGTTTGAATTCTATTTTGTTAATGTTTTTTTTTTGGTCGTCGAAAATTTTCGAAAACTATTCCCAGAGGATTGTTGAAGATTTAGTTTTATTGACCGCAGACGTCTAATTTTTTTTCCACCCTGTTGTTCTGTTTCGCTCCGTATCGACAACACATAGACAGCTGTGTCTACGACCGTTAAAATCCTGAAGAAATTTTTCTGGAACGAGAAACTACCCCTCGAAAAAGTGCAAACGAGATGTATCGAATGTATTGATTCGTTTTTCTAAATAAAGAAAGACAGAAGGAAGACGCTAGTGACGCGGTGGTTGTATAGCGTCGTCGCTCTATACGATGGAATCTCTCGTTGTATGTGTGTGTGTGTTTATATGTGGGGGTTGAATATGCGTCGAAACGCACCCCTTGACAATCACAATAATTGACGAAATTTTCGTGTAAAGATTAAGGGAGGAGGCGGTATAAAATTGCACTTTTTCACACGTACTGTCAAGATTTAATACGAACGTGTTTAATTAAAATTTGTTTCGGACTTGCGAGGGGGGTAAAATTTTGCGTTTTCTGTACAGAGGGAACATTTGGATATTTTCCTGGATTTTTTAAATAAATCTCTTTGAGAGTTGAAAATTGGCAAATCGAACAATAGCGAAGCGTAGGGTGGACATTGGGCATTATTTCCGTTTTTGTTACATTTATCAACGACAATTGAAAATGTTCGTATTGTTATGGACATTTAAAGAAATAGACGACGATAATCCTCAACACAGAACCAATTTAATGGCTTTAATTGTCAGCAGGAGGGTGGGGGTGGCCGATTCAACCAAATATCCACCCCTGATATCTTCAATTGAAAAATTCAAACATATGTGTAACGTTTTGAATGTCCAAAATGAACCCTCTAACAACACAAACAACAACTGACCATTATCAGAGACGTGAGAAATTCTAAAATTACACAATTTTTTTTTGTTGCTTATGCCTATAAAGAATATAAAAAATAGACACCTGTAATAGCGGCGCCAAAAAACACCCCAGTTTTTTTTCTGCCACCAACAACGAAACACGACCCTACAGAGGTTACTTACACCATTAATTTCAAACGAAACCTGAATTTTTTCCGCTGAAACGAAGGGAGAGATCAAGAATAGAAAAAAAGCCGGCACGTGACTTCCCCTCGTTCTCTATCTAAACAGAGAAAAAAACACCATCTATAATTTTTTTTACGTTTTAATAGGGGCGAAGTACATATACCTGTCGACGATTTTTTATAATCTCCCCTTACAGATTGGTAGGGCACCAATAAGGGTTAAAAGTCTACAGAGGGATTGGGTTTTTTTTAGATTGCCTAACATTTTTTAACACCAAACCACGCCTCTATCAACGATAATAAAATGGTGGCGCGTTCACGTTTTCGTGTTGGTTGTTTTTGTTTGAATTGTTTTTTTTTTATCAATTTATCTGAAAATATAGATGATAACATTAACAACCCCTCTATATAACTCACCCTCTTTACTTTTCTTGAGTTTTATTTGTTGTTTCTTCCGATAATAAATCATGAAATAGGTTTTGCAATACGAATGCTCCTATTTTTATACTGTAACAATTGTTATTGCAAGGGGTGAGTCATACTGGCCATTGGTCAGTTCGAAAATTAAAGGGGGTTGTTGTCGAATGAATAATTACAAATATCGAACATTGATTACGAACAATAGAAATTGCCAAATTGTTGACATTGGGCGATTATTAATCGATGGATTTTTCTGTTAATTATTTTATTTGACAGTCGAACTATAGATGATCGGTTTTAAAACAATACCATATGTTTGACGTTGATGAAACCGAAAATCTATAATTATAGGGTGAATTACCGAATGGCGCGTGTTTTCTGTATAATTAAAAGAATTAATTGAAATTCAGGTAGTTTTTTCTCGTTAGGGGTGGAATTTCACAAAAAAAGTGTCTTCGAACACACTTCCTTACTTATATTAATATTAACCTCCAACCCCTGTATCTATTTCTACTAATACTACTATAACATATATTATACGTTTATTTTTTTTAGCTATTTTCACCCCCTCACAATTCTTCTTAAGCATTACCATATGTTTAAATCCATCGACTTCCTCAAGACTCAAGACAGATATGGCACATGTAAAAACCTAAAAATGTAACATAACATCACCCCGCCTTCAACCGAAATCAACCAAAAGAATGTTTCATTGAGAACGAATAAGAAGAGGGTGATGTCGTACAGTTTTTTTTCTTCTACTTCACAGTACCTCGTTACCCCTCTGTATAGTTTCTATTTAGCTTTCAAGTTTTGAAATGGTGCCTGTCTTCCGTTTTCCGCGTAACAAAACTGATGACATTTAACCTAAGAAGCACGTGGATATTTAAGGGGACGTTTGAAGAGGGTGAAGTAGTCGAGAGGAAAAAAAATCGAGCGACACGCCTATTTGATTGTGCCACATAAGGGGGCTTTTTTGTTGTATATAAGGTATATATCTACATATCTAAAAAATATTAAAAAACACTTGTCTTGGAGATTTTTTTTGGGTTTATCAGTATGGTAACGACACGTGAAACGTTGATATCATAGGGGTCATGCGGGAGAGGGTGATTGGATCTTTGATGATTAAGCAGCGGAGGGAATTCCGGTATTCTGCTTCAATCAAAAACAACAAACAATAATAATAATATTGGTGATAATTAAGTTTTTTTAGAACTTTAAATTTAGACATTTCGGTCTCTGTGTGTGTTTGTGCGTAGAGGCGCGTTTATATAACGATTACAATATTCTCCTCTAATTGATTTTCTAGAAGAAAAATAAATTCGAAAAGACAAAAATCACTTGGCAACGACCACTATTATTTTTTTAATAATTATTTATAGAAAATCCTGAATGATGCAATTTTTTAAAAAATTACTACACCACAAAAAGTGGCTCAACATTTTTTTTTCGATCAAATCTCTTCAGTTGCTAATTAAGATTTATTTTTGATTCTTCGAAAATATTTATTTTTTTTACCAAGAAACGAAAATATCCTTATCGCAAATATGCCAACAAATAATGATTTGCCGTTTTCTATACATGCAATATTTCCACCCTATGGTTAAATAAAATAAACCTTCAGGTAGATTTGTTGGATTCCCAAAATTACCCTTTTTTGTTGCTGTCGGTTGGAAAAAATTTGAATATACAGACTAGGAATTTCCAAGAAAACCCTTTCGTTCCGGCTGTAAGTCAACAATAACAATAATATTTTACAATTTCGAAATGCAAATTTTTGTTAGAATTTATTTTGATAAATAGTCTTCGACACTTTTAAGACCCTTTCTTTTTTTGTTCTTTTTTTCGTCGCCGTTTTTTTCCCTTCATGGTATTGAGGAGAAATTCAAACAGATTTTGAGTTCTTTTGAAATTTTTATTTGAAGATTAAATGATTATTATAATACCCGTACAACACACAATAATACACAAAAAAATCTATTTACACGATACATGGATTTTTTTGGAGTTTTTAATTTTTCATTTTGATTAAATGCTCAAAGTCTAAAATTATTTACAAGAGAAAAACGATATTCTTAAATCAAACAAACGGAATCTATAATCAGTCTTATTATCAATGGACCCATCGGTTTTTAAAACAAACTAAAATCTAAGGAATACCCAAGCAACGAATTACTTGGGTATTTGTCTGGTTGAAATTGTACTGTGATTATTGATTATAATTAAAAAATAAATAGGATTACGCTAATTGCACAAACTAATGATTTATAAAATAAACACTTGTGAAATATGACTAGTTTTTTTTTGATAATCCTGTAAATATTTTGATCGTTTACAAGAATATTTTCGTTTGGATCCTATTTAAGAACACAGTCAACTTAAAATTAATTATAATAAAATTAGACGAATATATTGAATTAGTGTGCATAGCGTGTGATGTGCACGTAGAAGGCGATCCGATTTTCGCATTTAACACCGCATGCATTACAAGTGAATGGGTCATTTTTGCCATGCAAACTCATATGGAGCGTGTACAAGACTTGATCACCGAACGCCATATCGCAATGTTTACAACGATTCTCATTATTATTATCGATAGGATCATCAATATCGACAATTTTCATATCGCTATTATTCTCCTCTTTCACAGAAATCTCCGAATTCGTCTCATTTTCAGTATCGCTCCCTTGATCGGCTTTAATAAATTTAAATGCCGGCCCTTTACGGCGATTCCTCGATTGTTGTTGTTGTTGTTGTTGTTGTTGTGTCATCGTTGAAGTACTCGGCTGACTCAAATCGAGCACACCTTGGCTCGATTCCGCTTCTAAATCCGGCTCATCTGTTTCATTACCATTCACCGGTAATTGTCGTTCTAAAATCAATTGATTTAAATGGGCTGCCACATCAGGATTGGGGAATTGGTTTAAAAACGAGAACGCCAAACTTAACTGTGGCGGTATGAAAGGTGTTGGGAAACTTGTCGTTTCTTGTTGTTGTTGTTTAGATTTATCTGTTGTTGTTGTTGTTGTTTCAGTTTTCGATTTCATCTTTGGTCCTCTTCTAGTGCCGTAAACATCAATGATCGGTAGCGGGTTCGGTTTGCCCTCTTGGTCCAATACAAGACCCGGTTGGTGGCGGTGTTTGCGTAAATGTAATTTTAATGAATGACAATATTTCGTTGCATAATTACAATCAGCACAATGATATTGATAGATGTTCGAATGGGATTTCATGTGCGAATTTAACATTGATTTATTAACACACGTATAGTTACAATTTGGACATTTAAATGGTTTTGAACCGGCATGATTTCTTAAATGATATTCTAAATGATGTTTATATTCTGTTACAAAATTACATTGTGTACATGATAGACGTTTATCCTCCCTTATATGGATCTTCATGTGATCCCAAAAGACTTCTTTTGTTGTACAAACAAATTTACATTGTTTACATTTCATAAATTTTGTCTTACTATTACTACTACTATTATTAATTTTAGGCACTTTAATATCATTATTATTATCAGAATTATTACCAATTTCACTATCATCATGATTAGAGATCGTACCGGGCGACGAGCACGGTGTTAGTGTTGTCTCATCACAATCACCGCTCTTTGGTGATATCAACGGCTCAGAATTCGGCGGTGTTAACAATTGTTGTTGTTGTTGTTGGAGTAATTGTTGTGGAAACGCCGGAATTTGCACAATTTTCGGCGTTGAACAATATTGTGGTTGTTGATTACCATAATGATGATCACCACTAATACTCTGATCACTGCCTGGTGATGATGATTGAAAATCACTACCACCCGAATTAATACCTGAATCGATCTTTTCATCATCAACAACTAAAGGTTCTTGTTTCTGCAAAAAAGAGAGAAAATTTAAATTAAGAAATACGGAAATTGATAAGTCCTTGAGTTATCTCGATATTCTTATCAATTAAATTTCTCAATTACCGATGAATATAACAAAAAAAAAAACAACATAAAAGCTTACCACGTTTGTAAATTGGAAAATTTGCGGTGTACGCAATTGTAGATTCGGTGGATAATTTGTAGGGGATGGATGCAGGATTGGACCATTGGCCAGATAACTTGTACTCATTTTGTCTTCTAACATATCACGAAAACAAACAATATTTATTGTTGTTGATATACATTCACGATAAGAATTTTAAAATTAAAGAGAAAAACTTCCACTTTCACCACCACCGCCACCACCTCCACCAACCACTACTAACTACTACAACTGTTGTGTGAATTTCAGGCGCACTGACAGCTGAAAAGAGCTTTCTGTAACTGACCAAAACGAAAATCAGTGAGGAGAGATAGGCTGTATGTGGCGTACATGTGTGTGTGTGTGTGTGTGTGTGTGTGTGTGTATATGCGTGTGTTGTCCAGTTATCTCCCACCCTCTATCCTGTTGACTTCTCCCCACTATTACCTCTATATACAACGAATATATAAAATATACTATATATAGATAGAAAATATAGGGAGGAAGAGAGAGAGAGAGAGAAACGGGAGAATTCCACAATATCAGGGATGGGCGTTCTTTGTAATCAACCCCTAAAACAATCAAAATCAATTCTCTTTAAAAAACTATGTTTTAAATTGTTAAATTTGTAGCAAGTGATTTCTTTGTTAGAAGATTTGAAAGGGAAAAAATCAATGAAAGATTATCACAAAAGTTCAAGTTTTGATAAAGAAGGTTTTTTCGGAAAAAAATAGTCGAAAAAATAGAAAAAAAAATGAAGATCACTTCATTTTTTTCAACTATTTTTTTTTAACAAACAAATAAATTACAATAGGATTGACGTTCTTCTATCTTTATAAAGTTTGATTAAATTTTTTTTAGAAAATAAAAATTAAATTTAGAATTTTTAAGATTATCCTCTATGTGGCCCCTAAAATTTTTAATTATTATTATTATTACTATTTTTTTCAATCCGACATTTCACAATCGATAACCGAAGATCTAGCAGAGAAACAGCGTAAAAATTCAATTAAAATCAGCAAAATTTTTAATACTTTGATCGCTATTTATGTATTTTCAACTAAAATCTATACGCATTTCGTAAACAAAAAAAAAATAGAATTTTTATATATTGAAAAATTGGGATGAAATGTGCGTGAAGAGGTCATGGTCATTTTCTAAATTCTTATCATTAATGTCCCAAAAAATAAATAATCAACAATATCGGTTATTGAATAACAAAATATCGATTTTTTTTTAAATATTTCTCTATTAGAATTTTTCCAATCAATCCCCTCCACATTATCTGACCATAACAACCCCCTCGACGCTCCCTTTCTCTTTCTTCAGTTGTTGATGTTGTTGTTGTTCGACGATATCCAATATGCTGTTTATTTCATCCGAAATACATATTTCAAGTTTCTTTGTTAGATTTTTTGCAACCCCTTACATATACGTGCGTCTATATATGTATATATATATATATATATATATATCCAGTAAAACTCACCCTCTACTATTTTTCTATTGGTTAATATATAGATCGACCCTATTTGGTTCCTTTTACCCTTTGCTGTTTTGTTGTTTTTTCCCGAAAAAGAGATGAGAATTGAGAACAGACCGAGGGTGGTGGTGATGATGGTGGTGATGGAAAAAAACTAGCAATGTCATCGTAAAAGTTTCAAAAAAAAAATCGAATTCCGGTCAGTTTTTATCAAAAATTTCATACGACAACAAACACACAATTTTTAAACAAACAAATAATCACCAAAAATAAATATTTTACCACCCAAAAATAACAATAAACTATTTTTTCCTTATTTTTATTATAAGAAAAATGCACTTTGTATCCTGTATGTCGGGGCAAATAGCAAAAGATATGGTAATCTTTTACTATCTAGGGGGGTGCGGATGTCGATAAACTTGTACAAATAAATATAAAAATCCACCACCACTAGCAACAAAAAATTTTTTTGGGTTATTTTAAAATGTAACCAAGCATTCATGGGGCAGAGAGAAAAAAGCTCAATTTTCAAGCAACAAGAAAAGGGTAGTTGACCCCTTCTGAAACAACAATCAACCAAGGTATAAAAGTAACATTAAACCTCTTTCTCAACCGGACAGATGTCCGTTTTTCTATGCAAAAACCCAACAATAACACCAATGAAACATCACAGGGATGAATCGAAATATTCACCATTTTTTCAGTATTAATTCAATAACGTTAAAAAAAAACGCATCAATAATTCACCTGACACTTTTTTACACCCCTATTCTACTAAATCGCAGAACAGGTATCGCATACGGCTACAAAAAAAACAGCACTTTTTTAATATAAGGGAGGAGATGCACTGTAAACTATTAGTGGTATGAACTAGGGGATCGTTTTGTTAATAATAAAAAAAACTTGAAGAACACCCCAATAAGTAGACTACTAAACGTTTTACACACCGCAAAAAATTCGAAAAAGAGATGGAATTATTTTCGTTGAATAGGGGTCGTGTTTTTTGTTGTTGTATAGTGTCTCTCCCTCTTTTAAATTCCGTCATCTTGTTTTTGTTAGATTTTGACGAATTAACACGTGTTTTTTTTTTAAGTTCGATGAGATTTTTTCAGTGTTGATCTTTAAGATTTTGAAAAAGTCAGGAAGTTGGTGATTATCGTTTTGGCATTCTTTTGCACAAATTCGATGGTGATTAGTGATTCATTTTTGGCAATTTTTAACCATAATGCATATCGGAAAGTAATAGTTTTTTAATTGTTTAAAAGCAATTATTTGTAGGATTTTTAATTAAATTTTAAAAATTCTTCAAATTGCTTTTTTCATCCACTGTTTGCTCATTTTCTTTCAAAGCAAGTTTTAGTTATAAAACAGGATTCTTTAATAAATTATAAGAGTACCAATCGTTTAATATCACGTCCGGTTCGTTATTAATTTGATTGACTTCAACCTTTTCACTTTTATAAGTTTGACATAAAAATTATATGAAACGAAACCGAGTTAGTGTCAAGTTTTCGATTTCGATTGATAAAACGATTAATATCGACCTTTTACTACCCCCTGTCAACATTGCGGTTTTTCACCCCCTAGTCGACTTTTATTTCATCTCAACGATCGATTTTTAATACTTCTATGGTATATTAACCCTTTCTGTCTTACCTGTATCCGACAACCAGTGTGTACGACAGAGATACAAGCTTGCAAAAATCAATAATTTCACACGCACACATGCAGAAAACAATAAGAAACAGAAATTACTGTCAAATTGACGATTTTACAACCCCTAAACTAGCAATCGATCTTACATACTTCTAGGGTATATTCGCTATCTTTGTTCTACTTATTTTTAAACACAATGGTAGCTGCAAGTGTCAATTAGTGCGACAGAGAAGTCAGATGGTCGGCTATCTATGCTAAATTTAATGCCTTTTGCATAATATTTGTGTTGTTAATTGTAGTTTAAATAAAAGTTCGCTACTTAACGGATGATTACAATATATAATAGGGACGTTAATCCCATTTACGCCGCCTCTGTTCGGCTATAAACACCCAGATTCGAATTATTCAATATTGGTTTTCATCTATGGAATGTTTTTTTGTTATTTACAAACAATAGATAAGACGAATTTTTAATATTCGGCGTCATCGACTGTAGATTTTGGTTTGTTGGGATAGGACATGATAGCATCCCTGTCTCCAACTATAATTCTATAGAAACTCTCTAAAAATAACAAGAGAGGAAGAGAAAAAAAAACGAGATAATAAAGAATATCAAATTTAAATATTGTTCAAATGATAAAACTAGAAAATGTTACTTAAAAATAGCAGACAAAGGGAGGAACTAACTGGTGAAACTATCTCACGATATTTATAAAAACGGCTCGTCTACCTGTATTTGTAAAGAAAAAACAACCCTTTTTTTGTATTTTTCGTAAAAATATCGAATTATGATGGACGTTGTCGTCATCGACAGGTAAAAATTCATAGTTTACCCACCCTTTACAAATTGTATATTTTATGTATGCTTGTGTGTAGTAAAAGGGATGTTTTTGCAAAAATTTTATATAATCCATAAATGAAAAAAATACCTGTATTTATATGTGTATGTGTGTATACATCTGGCTTTATCAGTAGTTACCCTCTTGTATGAGTCATTGTGGATTGCGGGGGTGGATGTTGATAGTGTGTGTGTGTGTGTGTGTGTGTGTGTGTGTGTGTGTGTATGCGCGCGGATGCTGTTTTTCTAAAAGGGGATGTACGCTCGCTATCCGCCGCCATTTTAGATTTTATTACCGTTCGATACGGATGATAGAGGGAGAGATAATAATGATGAGAATTTTTTTTTAAATTCTGTTAAAAGTGTGAGAATTTAACGAAAACTCCAACAATAGACGACAATTCGGACAATTTAAACTGGGATTAGAGCGAATAAAATTATTATTGGTGGCTAGATAGTGTTGAGTAAAAAGGGCGCAAGAACAGATGTAGGCCAAAAGTCAACCACATAGGTCACAATTAACAAAAGTCGATAGTTGATTTATTGACAAGTTGTGTATTGTTAAAACTGACCTATGGTCAAATTTTTATTATCATGTAAAATTGACGAAATTCACCCCTTATATTAAACAATAGTTTTAGAATCGACTGGGGGGTTAAATTTCTTGACCTTTTACAAAATTATAATTGTTACACATAAATATTTCGACAATTTTTCATCCAGATATCAATAATGACAATAACAAAAGTTTAGGGTGATTTTATGTGACGATCTCTATTTTCTTTTTGGCTTTTTGTTGAAGATTTTCGGAAATATCTGTAATTTAACGATATTTGTTGTATAGAGAGCAACGAAAACGAAACGTTTATAGGCACATGTTCTTAAAATAATACATCTGCCATGTTTCAATCATTGTGACAGCTACACCATGTCGAAAAATCCAAAAATAACAGAAAAAAAGAATATCAACAGTGTTTAAGGGGGTGACAAAATTCTACGAAAAACTTCCGATTTGAAAAATATCGATCCACACTTCTCTCTATTTGGTTAGCAATTAAAATAATGAGACGCTATTATCAAGTGTTGAAGATGCCAGTGGAAGAAAACCACCCCATTTCGAGGCACAAACGAAAAGAAAAAATCCGACACCAAAATTTTTCGAAAATAAAATAAATCGAATCGGAAATGATCGAATTACAATGAAACTGACCAACGTCCGTACGTTTTCTATTGTCTCACTATAAAAGCGAGAGGGTAGCGAACGGGGGTGTTGGTTACATTCAAGGTCATTATTTCAGATTAATACTTGAAAGAACTAGGGGGTGTATACGGGGTCCTTTTCTATATATATATACGTTCAATTTATTTTTCTGACGATTACAGTATCACCCATATGTCGAACTGTTGTTGTTGTTGTTGTTGAATTTTTCTATAGGAAATTTTCGTAAATTCTCCAATTTAAAAATTGACACACGATACACCCAAGTCCACCATATCCGACCATAATTATCTCTCACCATCAATTGAAATCTGTAAGAATGTTGAGGAATTGCTGTTATAACAATGATAGGGGTAGTTTTGATTATTTCCCAACGATAATCCGCCACAACAAGATTAGTTGTGTTCGATAAAAATTTGACCACAGCCAGGAATAATGGGGTTGGTTTTACAATTTTTGCCAACCCTTATCTAGCAAATAATTACGCTTTTGTTCACTGTTATTTTCTAGTATTTCCGATTAAGATTTATAACTATTTCCAATTATAAGCGTGTGTATTTTTCCGGGGGTGCTTCTATGGACATCATTAAAATAACATTCTGCGAATAGTTTTCTAACCAGAATAATTTCGAATATCCGAATTTCCGACAACTTTCAAGTTCCTGATTCTTTAACGAGGATGAGACTTCAAAAAAAATATTGATGATGGTGTTCTGTTGTTATTGTCAATGGTAGTGAGATTTCCTGTCCTTTTTAGTGAACAAATTAGACGACATGGTTTTTAACGAAAACAACCAATAAAATTGGCCAACTTCCGTCTTTTATATATTTCCCCTATTAATTTTTTTTTTTTATATTCTATAAACATTAATTAAGAAAACATGAAATTTCAATTTATTGAAAAACTTTACCGTTTGTGTTGACGTGTTTGTGAATATTCCTCAAATATTTTCGTTATTATCATTATTATTATTATTATTACTATTATTCGGGGGTTGTTGTTACATTTGAAGCACGTGCTATTGAAAGCTTACAGCTTGTGACAGTGGAAGCTTTGATTTGATGGACTCACGTCATATACCTATATATATCGTAGGTTTAACACTTACCCTATACAGGGTGATTCAAGAGGACGGGCCATTAATTGATGGAAGTTAATGAAATTTGGTACATAGCCGTTATGCTCCCTGAACTTTCTTTAGAAATTATTTTTGTTGTTCTAGCTACCCCCTAATACTCTCTTATTTTAAATGGAATGTTATATTTTTTATTGCATTTTTGAATTCTTTAATGAAATTGAAGGGGACTTTGGCTACATGACCATAGTCTAGCGCTGAAAGTTTTTCAGATATTTCAGCTTTTAGTGCAGTTTTAAAATATGCAGTCTTTGATTGAAAAATTCATATGTTTGAAACTATAAAATCTGAAATATTCAAACTTTTAAATAGTACAAATAATGTAAGTACTTTTTATTAGTTTAGACAAAATTTAGGGGAAAGTGGGGTAAATTGAATAATGAAAAGTCTGCAGTGATTCAAAAATTTATTTTTCTATTTTGCGTCTATAATAGCGTTGTTAAGTTA
>JAZBGW010001778.1:0-13917 GCA_037464815.1 Mylabris variabilis | reverse complement strand
TTTTTTTAAATAACTTTAAAATTAGCCGCGGGGCTCTAATTCTGATAAAGTGATCTCGATGGGTTTATCTGTAAACCCTTGAAATATTTTTTGAATTGCCCGCCAACTTATAAAAGTTTTATGAAAATCAACCACGTTTAGTGTTTAATGTCTGTAGAATCGGTCAAAAAACGATCGTTTTGGGCAAAGTCGCGATTTTTAAAAGCAAGTTAAGCACGCAAAATGACTAGGAATGAATCATCCTACCATTGTTTTTTTTAATTTTTCTTCATTACATTCTAGAATAAAATGGAGAAAACGAAAAAATCAATGTTAGAAGAATCCTCGAGTCATTCTAAGTCGTTGCATGTGTGCAGCTAGTTTTTGAAAATCGCAACCTCGTCAGAAACGAGCGTTTTTTGAGCAACTTCAAAATTAACTATGAGGCTCTAATTCTGCTAGAACGATCTCGATGGATTTTATTTATAAATCATTGAAATATTTTTCGAATCACCCGCCAACTTATAAAGCTTTTATAAGAACTGACCACGTTTAGTGTTTAGTGGCTGTAGAAACGCGCAATTTCTTATCGATCTAATTGGAAATTTCTTAATTAATTTTGACGTTAACACTATAATAGCATCGAATTGTTAGTGACGATAAATTAAGAGTAATGCTGACCAAGTTCGAGGTTAAATAGTTGATTGCACGTTAATTTATAATAAATGTATGTATCTCTTTTAACCTATTAATATTTATATTTGCAATAAATTATAATTAAAGTTCATCATAGGAAAGTTGGTTTATATGGAATATATTATGTACTTATGTCTACATACACTTATCTATATAGTTAGGTGGTATTGTTGGGTAGTTATATAAAATGCAATAATCAAATTCATTAATAAATTGATGTTTTTATACGTATAAATGATGGAAGTGTACGTATATTGGCATTATAACAAATACTTTTAAACAATCATTGTGATGAACATGTGCTCGACTCCTCTCACATCACTTCATGTCATCTTACAGACACAAACCCAATTATCTTGATTAATGATCGTTTACAAATCTGCACAATTAACAACAATCACTCGGTGGTAATATAGCCGAGGGTGCGACTGTCTCAAACTATCAACATTTATCGTTTGTTTTCCTTCATCTTCTTCACCTATTATCATTATTTTTTCTTATTTAAATTAAATAATATTGATGTTAGTCCGAAAATGAACACGATTTGCATAAAACACGTAAATATATTGGCATACAATACGGTTAGATAGAATGAGAAATAACAACCGCATTCGTTGCCTGTCCACATTTGATTTGACTTGCATTGTTTATTGTGTCATTACACATCCATAACAGCATTGTGTTCAGCTACTTCTTCGTATTATGCACTCTTAACTATTTTGCAATTTAAATCCATTTTAACACAATATTAATAATCGTTTGACGTGCGGATTTACTTGCCAACTATTAGCTTTAATTAAATTTTGCACCATCATTAAATCCTATTAATTTATTGAATTATAACACAACAGATGTTTTTCTTAAATCTTTCGTGAATCTGCATAGTCTCTCCACTTCCTGGTTTATAACAATAACAACAAATAATAATAATAATAAAAATATCTATCATATATCATAGATCACACACAACCGTCCTCTGAATTGACAGTATGTATTTAATTTAGAATTTATACAGTTAAGCCGATCTAGATCATTAATAATCTTTACGGGAACCAGTCAGTTCTCTTTTTTTCTTCTACTTCTAATACTTCCGGTAACAAAAGATTGGTAACGTCAAGAAGAGACCTCAGTGTAACAAGTCACACATGTGCAACATATACACGTATAGAAAAAGCTATGTCCATTACTAGCTATCTGTTCGTCTAACCGCACAATAATTAATCATTCTGTTGCATATCATCCTATTTAACAAGATGCAACCGTCACAAGATTCACACATTATATCCACAAAAGAACTCTGTATATACCTGTAACTGTGTATACAAAAATTTATCGAAAAAAAGCTCTTCATCTGTACAACAATATATACCAACGACCGTAGTATTGATTCGTCGTTTTATTTAAATTTATAATAAACAACACGAATAAATTATATATTTTTCGTTTTGATCGATTGTATCGGAATTTCCTCGAATAAACCCAGAAAACAGCAGGGGTTGGAACGAAATTTATCACTACTTCACCCTTTCTTCGCGTCCGATTTGACATTAAAAAGTGTAGTAATAATAGACACACCTTGAACTTCATATAGTTCCGTTCTGTTAAAACAGCCCCCGTTGTCTCGCCTTTTTTCATCCTTCTCTCTCATATAATAATAATAATAGAATTGAGAGACCATAAATCCAAGTCATCTGATTTATGAATAATCGTCAGTGTTACCTGATCTCTTCAAATCAGACAAAACAACGGTGCCGAATGCAAATCTAAACAAAATCAAACAACTTTAGGTACAAGTACTCTTGACTAATGTCAATACAGTACGACGGCTATATCGAATTGGTGCAACAATTTACAATAGTTTTTAAAAATTTCCATTAAACTCTCAAGTACCCTAACGGGGTATATAGGTACAAGGTGAGACAAGAAAAAATCATTCAATAGCAGCTTATGTGAATATATTCAAACATTGTGTGTCTTTTTTTCTTCTCGTATTTGACCTGAATAGCAGGGTTGACACATTTGAGACAGACTATTTGTCACGGATACCGAAACCACACCAAGTGGTTGAACGTCGTGATTAATTATTTTTGGCGACCTGGATTATGTAACAGAATGCGATACGAGACCAAATAGTTGACTGTTGAACGAAACAATGGGGGTTAAGTGCTATTGTCAACTATTCAATAGTCTGATTTTAAAGAAGGTACAGAATAGAAGGGGAGCCATCCTATAAACAGATTGTTGTAGGGACACAACAGATTGTAGGTGAATTTTCTAGCTGTAGAAACAATACGATTTTTTTTTCGTAATCTGTAAGTGTAATTATTGTTTTAATGACCGATTGTTAGTCCAACGGCTCTGGAGTTAATTGAGCAACAAAGGGTAGTGATTTTATTTTTTTGTTGGCGAATAAGTGTCAACGCTTATAAAATATGTTGTGTATGAATAAAATTAAACATAATAAAAGGACAAAACCGAGTTTGTCTAGCGGTATGAAAAACATCCCTTCAAAGGTGGAAGAAAGAAGTCAAGATACCTTCCGGTAATGTTTTGATGATTCTTTGTGTATCGGCGATCGTTCGTAATGGAATTTATCATGTGTTAGACTATTATAAATAAGGGGGATAACTAAACAGGCGTCTATATCTATCCATACATATCCCATATATACATGTGTCCTATACCACGTTGAAAAGTTAGCGGTCTTTTATTGAATTTACGACTTGGAGCCGTTAGATCTAGTTCAGCGGTATATAGGTAACATCTACGGAATGATATATTGGTATATGGTCCTTTTTATTCGTATTTTAGGAGGTATATATATATATGTATATATATGCACATAGTAGGTATACAAAACACACTACGGTGGTCGTGTTTTGTGTTTGTGCTCTCGAATTGTACAATGTTTGTAAGCATGAAAATATCACAAAAGAAATGTGCGGATTGACTCCACATTTATCTACTTACTTAGATTTATGTTGTGTTAATACCATTGTGGAATATCGGAAGGCCTATTGTGTTTATATTGGCTAGTGACATTATTAAATATACTCAACTTCTCTTCAATATAATTTATATACAATATTGTAGTAGTAGTGTTTTGATTGCCAAATTTCAACGGGCCAAATGTGCACCGAACTGGAAATCAACAGATATACCAGTTGATGAGCATCTGCTCTTTGTTATATCGAAAATATTTTATATATTGAATAGGTCAAGCTTATTTTTCATGATTTTTCACGGACAATTATTTTCGATTTAAAAAAAATAACAACATTAAAATAGTGTGTTTTGTTCACAAACAACCAGATTTTATTGAAATGAAAGTTGGAATAGTTTTTTATCGTCTTCTATTCTTGTTCTTTGATTAAAATTAATTCTAATAGCTTATTCACAGTCTAAATGACCTTTATATGTGGTGCTCTTTTTATTGTAAATGCCCGCCGGTAAAGCTTTTTGAGGAATTGTCCAAATTAGCTATAATAATAATAAAAACCGGATTAAAGTCGAACAGTTAGATAAAGATAATAATAATAATAATCATCATCATCAATCAATTGGGAAATTGATTGTGATTTAGACTAATTTTCGAAGAATCTATTTTTTTTACGTTTATATGCATACAATAATGAAAAATAATTGTTTTTTTCCTCTCTCCTCTACTCGTCTCTTTATTTCTTACTTTATAATAAGAATAACGATAATAATGATTACAATAATAGTAATCATACAATAAATTGACCATATGAATCATAAGTTCCCGTCCATTCACGATCCTGTTTCGATGTGGATGTGAATGTGTATCTCACGGTGTGTTCACCCATTGCATGCCTTTAATTTTCATTCGTGACTTTCGTTAATGTTACTCATTGCCGTTTTGGTTGATCTTAATTTTTTTCAGATCTCGATTCTTACGTTAATTGCCCAAAAACTATCCCTACTTACCTTACCTACCTACCACACATCAACAACAGGTCGTCGAAACAGAGAGGAGAGGAGATTAACGGTGATGTATGGATAATCGTGATCTAATCTTAAAAGGTACACACATCATCATCATCATCATCATCATCATCATTATAATCATCAACAACATTAAATTGCTTTCGAGCTAATTTTTAATTTAACGATCGAGAAATTAATAGTTTTTCGACAAGAGGATTTTTTTAAATATATTATTTCCAATTTCACAATACTATTATCTAGTGACTTTTTCCATCTATCTATTCATCTTTTAGCGTTTTACTTATATTGCAATTATCAGATCTATTATGGCTCATTCCGGGACTGATTACTATCTATTTTATGAACAACTATACAATAAACAATACATCACGATGGTTTTCAAAAGAGATAGTTTAGAAAATATTATAATAATTAACCTTGGATTTGCATAAAATGAGCTAACACGAAGTATCATCCGTTTTCTAAAGAATCAGATCTAATCGATTTTTATCTTATAGCCTTGTAACATTTGCTAGAATCAATAATTTATCTTGTTGTGTTTTAAATAATAATTGATATGTTTTGTTTTCGTTATTATTGTTACCTATGTTGATTGAGAGGAAAAAAATGTAGGTAGACGTGAATAGAATAACAATATTAAAAAAAATTCAAATAAAATTGTAAAACACAAACGTTCTAATATTTGCGATAACCATCATTAAATTATGCTGCAAGCCACTATTTAGTGAAATATCTGTAATACAACACCTATTACTTAAAAGAAAAGATAATCGCGGCATCTTCCGAGGGCGTTCTTTTATGTGTAATAATATGTGCTTGGATTGGAGGATACGGTTCGTTTTCAAACTATTTTTCGTTTAATCAAATCTCACTATGCGCGTATACAAGAAATGACTCTATAAAGAAAAAAAATATATAATTGTTAAACGTATGTAAGTATAGATTTTAATGAACAAAGTTGAGTTTCTCATAATTAATCAGGTGTAACGTGAAAAATGCAGTATCATCTATGTTACAATAGGGATACGTTTAGCGATTTGCTTGTTCAACACAACAACACGAATAAAATACATTGAATAGAAAAAAAATAGTGTTCCTTCAAGCACAGACATATACAAGAAAAATCAACGTCTGATTTGTTACACCTCCTCTGATGGTCATGATGTAATTACATTAAGAAACATAATGATGATATCATTAGTTTGTCCTCTGAAAAAACTTGATTTGTTCCTTCTTCTTCATTTATTAGCTCAACTCTTTTTTACACAATTCTCCACTATATAAAAGCTAAAATAAAACGAATACCAACAACAACAACAACAACAACAAGGAAATATTTATATTATAATTGAAAACGATAGGAAAAAATGACCGTGAAACCGTGTTGATTATTATCATTTTAAAAATTGATCATCATATAGGTGCTATAATTAGTACAATTTTAATTGGGCTTTTTTGTATTTATAACAACAAATTTGATTGTACGATATCAATAATAATCGACCAGTTACTCTACATTTATATAGTTAATTTAAAATCTCTTGTCCAGTTGAACAGTAGCATGTGTGATTATTATTGTTGGCGATATTTATCAAGACACATAGAAGGCAAAAGAAAATAAAAACCGTTCAATTCATTAATGTCGGTTTGTTTAATTATCTCATACTTGATAATGATGTATGATTATTGTGGTAGGCATTGAAAAATTGACTTCTATAGCTGTTCTTTCAACAACAACAACACCAACTTTTGTCTGTTTTTATCGTTCTATACAAGAAAAAAAAATATTGATAAATAATAATAAAATTGAGATAACATATGAGTAATTAGACAGTTCATTTCACATTTACACTCCAATTAACTGCATTATTCCAACCGGTAGGAATGTAGAAGAACAAGAAAGAGATTAGTCTCGGAAAGACCTATCAATCAATTGTTATTATTAATCATCTTCCGCATTATTATCCAGTAGTTATAAATATATATAAATGACGCGTATCTTAACACATTAAACTCGTCGATCTCTTCAATTATATTTAGTAAAAAAACCTAAATTATTTAGGGTATTATAATCGGGTATTGTTGAAAATGATTGGAATTCTTTCGAGACTTCAATGATCGATTACACGACCAACCTTTTGATTAATTATTTAACCGAATCCTGTAAATTCCTTGCACAATTACAATTTTTAATGATAAATAAATTTCATTAAATTCTACTATACTGTATAGTTAGTTGCTCAATTAGTTGGCTAATCTAAAATGATTATTAATATTAGATACATGGAACAATAGTTGTGTTTTAGATACTTATAGTGAGTGTAGATCTGGTAAGTTTCCCGGAGGTCGATGGATATATGCCATCATCATTATTATTATTATCATCATCATCATCATCTACAACAATAATAACAACAATTCGCGTTGTTTTATAATGTTAGATGATCCATATTGATTGTAGCAATTAAGACAAGGCCGTAGGAAAGGTCGTCTTCACTTTCAACAAACAATCCCGTAGCGGCGATTTTATACGGAATAATTTTTTTATTTCGTTACTAGAAACAACATAGAAAGAGATAGAGTTGAAGTTGTAAAAAAAGCGATTCAATACAAGGAAGGAGTAAAAAAGATAACAACAAAAATAGTAGTAGTAGTAGATAATTGCGCAAATTGTTTGTACCATACATTTTTTTTGTACAATCACTTTTCCGCTCATCAAGTCTTTCTCGATGTCACCATTAATTAATCAAACGAAATTTTTCCGATATTAACACAAATAAGACTGATTTATTGTTGAATTTTAATTTTAGAATGTTTGATAATTATTTACAACGCTACAATTAAATTCGTTGCCAGGATATTAAGGCACGATTCTTTGCGCAATATGAATCATCATCATCAAATCAGTGTCAAAAATGGCATTGAAGGCGCACACAACTCATCACTTTATATAAACCAGGAAATCGGTTCTATTACATGTACAATACATTATATTAGATAATAATAATAATAATAATGACAATAGTAAAAATTAATAATTAATCAAAGAATCTTGTGATTAATTGTAGCCTTGATTTTATCATATAATTTGGTTTAATTTTATTCAGAATATACAAATTTATGAGTAAATTTGTTTCAGCGCCTGTATCTTTCAATATATTCTAAATTAATAATTATTCAATCTTTACTATACAAACGAAAATCAAAGATCGCTTCAAGAATAATTTGGATGATTTCCTATTTCTATCTCTTCTTAATAATCGACTATTTCTCATCAAAACAAAAAAATAACACACATACACAACACGAGTGTTAATTATAAATTAAACTGGATAATTTTTTATTTTTATTATCACTATTATTATTAATACCGCCTACATTATAAGTTATTTCTATAATGATCCACTAAATTATAAACGAAATTTCAATGATGAATATAGTTGGTAATTATTTGAACTGTTTCCATTAGCTGGTATAAATGGATTTATTCGAATTGCAATTATCAATTCAGTACATGTCCAAAGCCAATTAATCATCTTTTTTTTGGCTAGTTTTATAATTGCTTCAGTTTAATGTAACTCCCACGAAAATAACTAATTAGTAGGTGCTTGTTGACAGACGAACATTTAAATAGCGTTTCTTTTCCAGTTTTTTTTTTTTTGGTCGAATAGAAAAAATGGTTAGATTTATGAAATTATTAAAATGTTGGACCGCTATTAATTTTACGCAATTTGACAGTACGTTAAATACCACTTGTGGTTCCCAAAATGGACAAATTTTAATCGTAAAACCACGTACAGTGATGAAAATCTAAATGTACCCAATTCGGATGACACTCTTATTAGTTGGCGGGCGATTCGAATAATATTTCAAGGATTTATAGGGGCGTCCCCAGGGAACATTCAAGCAAAAGCAAGGCTGCGTTGCTCATCGGGAAGTCAGTGAAAAAAGGACTTTCTTCCGGAAATGTCGAAATTTTCATCAACTAGTTGTTCACGAAAATTCACTCAGAATGACTCGAGGTTCTTCGTAAAATTGTTTTTTTTTTGTTTTCGCACTGTATCCTGAAAAAATTGAGAAACATTGTGCTCGTAGATCGATCGTAAAAATTAAAACGTTAGTCATTCGCCTCGTCATCTATTTGCTGTTCTATTTTTAGCTTACGAGCTCAGTGTGCTTTTGTTATCCCACCTGTTTAGGTACTTGAGAAACAAATCTTTGACACTCGATACTATAAACCAATAAGATGTACGTGACTTTACTACTTTCAAATAAATATAAGAAATCTGACAAATTGTAATATCTAGGTACGGTCATAGATTGGAAAAAACAATAATAATAAAATAATAATAAAAATAACAATACGAGGAAAAAGATAAAGAATAGAACAAAAAACAATGAAATTGATAATAAAAGCCCCTGTTCAAATCAAGCAACCATATACTATCGATACGTCACGTAAACATGCTTGAACATTCCAGAACTTCTCTAAGTTGTGTTTAATTAGTAGGGCATGCAGATGAAGTTTTCGTTATGTTCTCGAGATCTAAATTCAGTATTCTTTTTTTTTAATTTTCTTTATCACATTTAATGTAGAACAAAGACAAAAGTGTTTGTGTTCGAAAATTTATAGTTAGGATCACGTACATATTGCAAGCTTGTTTTTTTTTAAATAAATAAACAATGGATAGTGTTAATAGTTTACACTAGTGCTTTTCGAAATCTGTAGTCTTTCAAGGGCCAATAATTTTCACAAAAAAAAAACAATTTATTGCGTTGTGGGTGTAAAATGTTCATTAGTAGTGTGACAAATTATTCTGTGGCCCAATATCACTTCCCGGACCGGCGGTTGAGACACTGATTTGAAAGTAATACTAAACTAATGGGAAATAACGATGACCAACACAGTGAGGCGAAGGATTTCTGAATTTTAATGTTTCACGGTCAGTTTTGAGTTAGACCTTCTTTAATTTTTTTCGCGGCGTAAAGGACAAACTTCGAGTACGTGACTTTAACTACTTTCGATTAAATATAAGAAATCTGACAAATTGTAATATCCAGGTACGGTCATAGATTGGAAAAAAGAATAATAAAATAATAATAAACATAACAATACGAGGAAAAAGATAAAGAATAGAACAAAAAACAATGAAATTGATAATAAAAGCCCCTGTTCAAGTCAAGCAACCATATACTATCGATACGTCACGTAAACATGCTTGAATATTCCAGAATTTCTCTAAGTTGTGTTTAATTACTAGGGCATGTAGATGAACTTTTCGTTATGTTCTCGAGATCTAAATTCAGTATTCTTTTTTTTTTAATTTTCTTTATCATATTTAATGTAGAACAAAGACAAAAGTGTGTGTGGGCGAAAGCTTATAGTTAGGATCTCGTACGTATTGCAAGCTTGTTTTTTTTTTAAAATAAATAAACAATGGATAGTTTTAATAGTTTACAGTAGTGCTTTTCGAAATCTGTAGTCTTTCAAGGGCCAATAATTTCCATAAAAAAAAAAACATTTATTGAGTTGAGGTGTAAAAATGTTCATTAGTAGTGTGACAAATTATTCTGTGGCCTAATATTACTTCCCGGACCGGCGGTTGAGACACTGGTTTGAAAGTAATACTAAACTAATGGGAAATAACGATGACCAACACAGTGAGGCGAAGGATTTCTGAATTTTAATGTTTCGCGGTCAATCTCGAGTTAGACCTTCTTTACTTTTTTTCGAGGCGTAAAGGACAAACTTCGAAAAAACAGATGTTACGTACGTATTACATTATCTTAACACTTGGTTGCACCCATTTTACAATGAGCTACGAGGTTCTAGTTTTGCTTGAATGTTCACTGGGGACCACCCTGCAAATCCTTAAAGAATTGTTTAAATCGCTCGTCAACTAATAGGAGTTCCACACGAATGGGGTCCATTTAGATTTTCTGCATTGAATTTGAAGAGAAAATCGCTAATTTTCTCAAATACCCAGCATGAAAACGGTTTTAATAATGTTGTGTGAAGGTAGCACGGCTGGCGGGCAAGTGGAGGCGCCGGGTTCAAGCCCCTGCAATTCTTTTATTATTATTTTCACAATCAATTACAGTTGAAATTCGTCTTCTTATTGCCGTAGATGGTAGTGTAATTAGTAGACTAGAAGAAATCTGATATAGCAAATTATGTGTTCGCATGGTAGGATATTAAACGTGTACATCATTAGACTTTGTAGTGTAATACTTGTAATACTTTACCATATTATTTAAAATATGAACTTATTGGTAAGATTATCTGTTATAAAATCACGTCCGTTGCGGATTCTTTTCAATGCAAATCGTTGACGACGACGACGACGACGACGACGTCGACGTCGCCTCCGTCATTGTTGCCGGTTATAACGACGAGAATCCTTTAATGCTAACCGTACATATATTTATTTATAGATTTGTGTGTGTGTGTTTAATAGGTGAATGTTTTAATGTGTATACGGGTGGGAAAGGTCAAATTTTCTTATTTTATACTGAAAAAGAAAATTGCGTAAAATGTTAAATTTAAACATGAAAAATCAAAGAAATTCGAATTGATTTTTTTCCATGTTTCTTCTCTCTATAGGAATAACAGTTATTTTATCCGGCAATAAAACGTAATGAGATGAAATCAAGGATGAATTTTCAACATTAAACAATTCACACCTCTCACAAAATTGCTTTAAGCAAGCATTAATTGATGTTGACACGATTTTGATCGCACATTATGTTTGATATAATCTATGACATGTGTATATGATTTTTCGAATATTTACTGATTTGAGATAAATTAGATTTGACACAACTTGTTAATTTTGAATAAATCTCTGACTAATTTCGTTTTTTTTTTGATAAACATATACGTAGGTATATAATGTAATTCTCTCCAATTTAGATTAAAATAAAATTACACTCTACAATAAAATCTAAAAGTTTTCACAATAAACTAATTAGCCGTAAAATTTCCTGAATTATTATGACATAAACTGTCGTTTAATATGCACATAATTTAAATGATGCTATTAAAAATTAACATTTAATACTTTCAACTGGCTATTTTATAGATTAGTGGTACTAACCTTGCTCAATTTCTATGAAGCGGATTAAAAAAAAACGATTGTTAACCAGAGGACGAGGATTTCATTAAAAATAAACGGCAAATAATCGAATAATTGACGATTTAACAAAATAAAAAAACTCTACTATCGGCATTCTAATGTATTCAACCACCTTGAATTATTTTAATTAGACTACACATGAATTCCGATGGATTTCCTCAAACTATACCAATTTTAGGAAAAAACAAACAACGGTTATGTTGAAATGTTTTACGATACGAGAACGATTAAACGCAAATAAAATAATCCTTGATAGATTGTTTTGATGTTTTGACAGAGAAGCTCTCGCTAAAGAAGCAAAGTCGATAGAATTCATCGATAATAAAAATATTGAAATTGAATAAAGGTGCACATTTGGAGTGTTATTTGTACAGCTTGTCTTCCAAATATAAATTATTACAATTACTCTCTAATGGTACTTACTAATTGACTACGCTAACATAGTTATTTCGTTCCGGTCAACTATTTAAACTAGTTTGGTATTAGGCCTAGAGCCAATTGAAGATATTAATTTTTTTATCCTTCCACTTCTCACTAATTCTTTTAAATTATCATATTTACAGATGGTATAACATCAAACTCTAATGCTCTAATTTGATTGAATTTAGGGAGGCAAAAAAAACGTATCAAGGTGTTTCTATAAATAATACCCGTTTCGAATTCATAATGTGAATATAAACGATCTTGCATAATTTTACGATCTTGATTTAAAGGAAACAGATCAAGGATATGAGAGAATTAACTATTTAGGAAACAATTTAACAATAAGAAGTTTTCATCAGATAATCAGTAACAATATAGTTTACTACATGTATTTTGTGTAATTATTTCAAGTAAATTAGATAAAGATAATAATAATAAGAAGGATAACAGAAAGGAAAATGCAACATCTCACGTTTTGTGAACATCTTTAACCGTGAAAGTGCATCCGACGACCTTGGTCCAATTTTATTTTTCACCAGACCAAGGTACAAAAGCTCGAATTGTTTTGAGATTAGCTTCAAAAAATTTCCGACTGCCAAAACAGCTTCTATTAGTTACTCCAATGAATTTTTTTGGTAAAACATACCGAGCTGGCAATTTGAACTAAAAACAATAAAGGAGTACTTCTACGTTACTGTTGTTTCTCAACTAGGAAAGAACAAATTTAAGTTTTCGATGATCAATTTTTTTCCTCTACATACTCAGAAAAAAACGTATTTAAGTGTTAAATCATTGAATATATGATTGCATATTTGCCTTACGTCATTTCAATGATCTGACAACATAAAAATTGTAGGTGTTTTTTGTATCAGTAAATCGTACCTGTTAAATAATATTCAAGAGAGGAAAAAAACGCAAAAGGAAGAACTAATGTATAGAATAGAGGATTATGGAAAAATAACGATGATTTACTGACATGATCATTGGCGTTTTGAAGGCCGACAATAGTTATTATTATTATCTTATCTGAACTGAACATTTTTTTCAATTGAAGCATAACCAATTATGAATTCTAAACGAATTGTAAGATCTAATTTTAGTCCAACTTTTACATGGAATATTAATTATTTTAAAATAGATTTACATAAGATACTTTATCATATTATTTATTGCATTCAAATTTGCATTAAATCATAATTATTGAAATGATCACGATATTAAGATTCACAGTGCGATACAAAACATTGCAATTAAAACAAGACCAGTCCTGAATTGAATTGAATTTAATTTAATTAATTTGAACTTTAAAAGTTCTAATTGTTTTGTTGTTGTTGCTGATGTTATTGTTGTATGTTTTTTGTGTGTGTAATGTATTTAATAATAAGAAAGGAGATAGAGCAAGGTCGCTTTTTCGCGGTATATTTAATATCCTGTATGTGTATTTACAGGTGGATGATGAGACGTTTTTCTATTAATGACTAAAATCATCATGTAGGATGCTGTTCTAACCACAAGGTCGTCACGGTATATCAGTTTTGTCACACCATACACACATACAAACATACAGATTTTATACAAAATTAATTCAAAGACGAAATTAACGATTGTGATATAATTTTGATATAGGGGAAAGTGGGGTAAAATGGTCGTCATCAAGGCCGCCGCATGCACAGTAGGCGCCCCTGTGCAAAAAGCATTTTTGCGCCTTTGCCTC
>JAZBGW010001777.1:0-11095 GCA_037464815.1 Mylabris variabilis | reverse complement strand
TGTTAAATTTTTTTAAATCACGCAGTTTCTACAATTTTAAAGATAATAAATTCTACAGCAGCGTGTTTGAAAGCTTATTTTCCGAAAAAGTAAATTTTGGAAAATCAAAAAAGTTATTGAAAAAAATTAAAAAAAACTTTCCGACTTTCTCGATTTTCCAAAACTGAATTTTTCGGGAACCATTGCCCTCCTCCGCCCGCCCGCCTAAGCTACTGTACGATTTTTTATCTTTAAAATCGACATAGCATTTGAATATCTCAGAAAACAAGCGAGAAATGGAGTATTAAAGAAAAAAAATGTCCCTTTGTCGGATATCGAGCTTGCCCTAAAGGACAAGTTGGAGTCCGGTTTCTATTCGATGGCCGAAAAAGGACAATTTTTAATCATCGATTTTTCGTTTGTTTCCTAAAATATTTAAAAAAGAAGCCTTAAATTGAGCGTTTCACAGTGCATCTGGAGTTTTGCATTTTGGAAAATTTTGACTAAATTCTTAAGTGCGGAGGAAAATGTTGGAGCATGTCAAAATTTTTCCTATTGCACTATTTCTACAATTTTAAAAGACAAAAAAATCACACAGCTGCTTGTTTGAAAGCTTATTTATAAGCGGAGGTTGCCGAAAAATCCAATTTTGAAAAATCGAAAAAGTTAGAAAATTTTCTTTAATTTTTTTCCAATAACTTTTTTGATTTTCCAAAACTGAATTTTTCGGGAACCATCTGCCTTCCACTCAAGCTACTTTACGAATTTTTATCTTTAAAATTGTTGAAACTCAGTATCTTGAAAATTTTCAACATGCTTCGACATTTTCCTCCGCACATTGGGATTTAATGAAAAATTTTCAAAATAGAAAACTCCTTCGGATGCACTGTAAAACGCCCAATTCATCGCTGATTAGAGCGTTTGAATATCTCAGAAAACAAGCGAGAAATCGTGTATCAAAGAAAAAAAATTATCACTTGGTTATTGAGTAGATGCCGGACTCCAGCTTCCCCTTAAGAACAATTTAGAGTCCGGTCTCTACTCGGTGGCAAAAAACACAATTTTTAATCATGGATTACTCGTTGGTTTTCTGAAAAATTTAAACCAGCGTTAAATTGAGCGTTTCACACAGCATCCGAAAGAGCTTTGCATTTTGGAAAATTTTCACTAAACCCTAAAGTGCAGGGGGAAATGTTGAAGCATGACAAAAATTTTCAAGTCACGCAGTTTCTACAATTTCAAAGATAAAAAAAATTACAGAACTGCTTGTTCGAAAGCTTATTTATACCTAAGCGGAGGTTCCCGAAAATTCCAATTTTAGAAAATCGAAAAAGTTGGAGAATTTTCTTTAATTTTTTTCAATAACCTTTTTGATTTTCCAAAATTGGATTTTTCGGAAACCATCTGCCCTCCGCCTATTATTAATATGCATTTAAACAAGCTACTCTACAATTTTTTATCTTTAAAATTGTAGAAACTGCGTGATTTGAAAATTTTTAACATGCTTCGACATTTTCCTCTGCATTTTGGAATGTAGTAAAAAATTTTCAAAATGGAAAACTCCTTCGGATGCACCGTAAAACGCCCAATTCAACACTGGTTACAGCGTTTTAATTTCTCAGAAAACAAGCGAGAAATCGAGTATTAAAAAAAACGTCACTTTTTCAGAAATCGAGTAGAGGTCGGACTCCAGCTTCTCCTTAAGGACAAATTGGAGTCCTGTCTCTACTCGATGGCCGGAAAAAAATTTAATCATTGATTTTTCGTTTATTTTCTGAAATATTTAGACCAGCGTTGAATTGAGCGTTTCACAGTGCATTCGAGGGAGTTTGCCATTTTGAAAAATTTTCACTAAACTCTAAAGTGCAGAGGAAAATGTTGGAGAATATCAAAATTTTTCCTCTCACGCTATTTCTACAAATTTTAAAGATAAAAAATTACACAGCTGCTTGTTTGCAAGTTTATTCATAAGCGGAGGTTTTCGAAAAATCCAATTTTAGAAAATCAAAAAAGTTAGAAAATTTTCTTTAATTTTTTTTCAATAACTTTTTTTATTTTCCAAAATTGAAATTTTCGGAAACCGTCTGCTCTTCGCCCATGAATAAGATTCGAAACAAGCTGATGTACGATTTTTTATCTTTAAAATTGTAGAAACTTCGTGACTTAAGTTTTCTTAATATGCTGCGACATTTTCCTCTGCAGTTTGGAATGTAGTGAAAATTTTAAAAAATGGAAAACTTCTTCCGATGCACCGTAAAACGCCTAATTCATCGCTGGTCACAGCGTTCGAATATCTCACAAAACAAGCAAGAAATCGCGTATTAAAAAAAATATTGTACTTTTTCGAATATCGAGTAGAGGCCGGACTCCAGCTTCCCCTTAAGGACAAATTGGAGTCCTGTCTCTACTCGATGGCCGAAAAAATATTTAATCATCGATTTCTCGTTTATTTTCTGAAATATTTAGACCGGCGTTAAATTGAGTGTTTTACAGTGCATCCGAAGGAGTTTTTCATTTTGGAAAATTATCACTAGACTCTAAAGTGCAAAGGAAAATGTTGGAGTATGTCAAAAATTTTCCTCTCACGCTATTTCTACAAATTTTGAAGATAAAAAATCACACAGCTGCTTGTTTGAAAGCTCATTCATAAGCGGAGGTCTTCGAAAAATCCAATTTTAGAAAATCAAAAAAAGTTAGAAAATTTTCTTTAATTTTTTTTCAATAACTTTTTTTGATTTTCCAAAAACCCACCACCCATGAATGAGCTTTCAAACAAGCTACACTATGGAATTTAGTCAAATTTTTCCAAAATGAACATCATGAAACGCTCAATTCAACGCTGGTTAGTTTGAATATCTCACAAAACAAGCAAGAAATCGAAGATGAAAAAAAGTGTCACTTTTTCGGACACCGAATAGTAGCTTGATCACTCTGCCAAAAGAATTCCGGAATTGACTGTTATGATTCCAGTCGTTACGCTGATGCAAATCCAATTTCCTGCGTTTCTACACAAACAGTTTAGGGGGTGAAATGAAAAGAGGGCTGATTTTTCACGGATTTGATGAGGGTTAGGGGCATGACGACACAACTAAATAACAGACAGTTGTATATATATAGAAAAGAAACTTTTTTCTTTCTACACACATATATATCGTGTTTGTGTGGAAGATGCCGCCGACAAGATTTTAACGGCGGCATTCAAACATGATACAATTTTAATTAACTCGCATTTTAAAAACAATTGTACGATGAATTATTACGATTGCAGCAAATAAACATCGTTTGTATTTACAGCAAATGTGTACAATTTGAATTGTAATGTTAATAATCCACAACTGTGTCTGGCGATTTAATTAAGATTGAGATAACGATTATTATTTTTTGTTTGTATCCATGATCCATCAATAATAATAATGATAGTTTGGTTTCAGTACTTTAACGTTCACCCTACAACAGTGATAATTGATACTAATTTTTCATTGTAACACCTTGTACGGTTGCCGAAAATGGATAATGAATCTTGCAGGATCATTTAGAAGAACAGTAGCTGTGTGATACCAAAATTTGTTACAAAAAGTAGGAAGACCTAGTTATTATACAGGCGGTCTTTCCCATCATTCTCCTATTTATAACAACGATGATTGATTGATTTTTATCCACAATTTCCAATCATTAATTTCCATTTGTCTATACGTTTATGATTCATAAAATTGAAACTGCTGCTGTCGAATAATCCCCCAATAATTTTGCACCTTAAATCGAATTTTATAGAATACAGTGACCGTCACTTAATCCAACCAAAGTAGCTCTATTGTACAGATTTGACAGGTGTTTGTCATGCAAACTTTACGCTATTAGAGTACGTTTTAATTAACATGTAGATATATAATCATATGTGCACGCATTATGCGTTTCCTGTGCAATTAAAAATGTAGTCGTTTAAAAATCAAAATGCAGGATAATTTCTACATGCCAACATGTTATTTTCTAATGTATCCATATGTAAATAGTAAGAAACAACTATATCTAATTATAATTGAAATAATTACCGTGCTTATATTTCACACATACAACATGACACTTATATAACATAATATAACTCATCTCGGACAAGAAACAACAAGTAAATTATTTGTTAAATATTCATATGTGTACAAAAGTAAATACAAAATGGCATATATTTTCGTTAACTGACTGTATAAAAATCCTATACGCTTATTTTATTCTTCTTATTGTATACTTATAAGTTTTGAAAAGTTTAGTCTTGTCTCAAAATAGCACTAAACAGTTTTGAGAGCGAGAGAAAAGCTGACACGGTAATGAATAATGTAACAGCGGGTGTTGTAAAGAAACAAGCCTTCCAAACGTGATTGAGAGATCGGAAGAAAGGTCCAGAATATAAAAAGGAGATCAGAAATCGTTCTATAAAACGTGGCGACAAAAACTTATAAATATATCCGAAAAGCGAAAGAGATTTAAAAACATTACGACCGGACTTTTTGCAAACCGAAAACGTATCAGCTATTCCAGCGAAATAAATACTAATCGATCAATATTTATGCCTAATTTTGAGGTTTAATTAAAACAAATCGACAATAAGATGGTTGAATTTAGAAAAAAGTGGTTGATGCTCGTTAAATTACAATAATGGGATTTAAAGCTACAATCATTGAAAACAAAATACAAAACACTAATCGACATATAATGTTTGAAGCCATCAAAGTTTCGGCTTTCATGTATTATAATTTTCACTATTATTATCGAAATCATCTATACAAATCTGATATTAAAAATTATAATCAAACTTGGTGTTTTTAATGTAAAAAACCACGATCATCAGCATCATGGTAATTATTATAAAACGAAAATAATCAAGTTGAACACGCAAAACCGAGCGACGGTCAAATGTGAGCGATTTCCCGAAGGCAGTGCCAAAAATTTTTAAACAAATTTACAAGGTAGCAATACAATTTTTCAGTAATTATTACAATTATTGCCTTTAATTTATGGTTAAAAAAATACAAAATTATTACGGAGAGTTCTTTACATAACAACATCAACATTACAAATTATTTAGTTCGAATACTTACCGTTTTAAATATAAGTGTCGCTAGTAACCAAACAGTTTTCTTTCTATATTCATATATGCTTTAATCATATAGTGAAAAGCACCTGTGTCCACCAATCAGCTACAATGTTAAAGGAATATAGGCGGTGCTACAGGGTCTTGACAAATATAGGGGCCGTGCAACTTTGACAGTTACTTGACAGAAACTAAATGTTAGAGGTGGAGCAATACAAGAGATCAACCCAAATCAGAATGGCCCCCTAAAAAGGCGCTAATTTCAAATCAACAAAAAAGCCGAATCTATACAAGCCAACAAACAAAACCAAAAAAAAACGATAATATCTACATTATAACTAAAGCTTATCAATACATAAAATCTAATTTGAATCGAAATAATATTCTATTATGTATTATTACAATATTTGAGTTTTTATTTCGATTAAATAAATAAAACAGTAGTGGATTGACAATAGAAAGAAATCTTAATGTATCATCAATAGTCATATAGTCGAATAATATGGACTAATCATAAATATTGGAGATACACACTATCAGTGTCGATATTGATAAAACAATTTTGGTGGTGGAGTCAATTTTGGAAATTGCCAAACGATTCAAATGTTCGAAATAAAATCGTAATCCATCTTATCGTTACAGCACGAAAATATCGTGGTTAACTTTTTTCGGATAAAATCGCAATTGTAAAAATGTTGAACAAAGAACGAAATCAACAAGATGATTATGTGTACGAGCGAGAAACGTGCAAATACTCCGGCGGCATTATTGATTTATGTGACGCCACCCCAGCATTTTCCATAAAGCTGTTTGCGGTCTTGACTACGACTATGACTATGACTACTACTACACCACCATCAACCCCTTAAAATATATGGCCGAATAAGTGTTTTGTATGAAGATCTTCAGATCACTTTTCACTGAAACTCGTTATCGAGCGATCGTCTCTGCCAATTATCACACAAATCACAATGATTGATTCGGCGGCGATCGGTGGTGGTGCGGTGGTGATCATTCACCTAAAATAAAAAATAAAAATAAACTATAAAAAAAATATATAAAATTAAATGTGATTATAGGCCTGATGATGGTGTGCATGCAATACGGGGGTAGTATCAATTAATTTGGTTTAATTGAAATGCCCCCACAATCATAATAGATAATATTACCCCATTATTCATCAAGCCTATAAAGCATTCAGTCTTTTGTATAAGCACCTTGTAAACACAATATTAAGTAGCGAAAAAGACAAGAGAACGACGAGCTATATCTTAAATCATCATCTGCAATTTTATGGATGTTCACTGGTATATTCTGCCTCTCTCATCTTTTAGTCTCTATTGTACCCAACAACATCAAGTATTCTCTATTACATCATCTTTGTCTAACTTATATAAAGGTATACGGTTATAAAATAAGATAAACGTGTACGGCGTGTGCCTTTCAAATGATTTACTGTGAGATTACTTTAAGAGACCACTTGTTATTGCCCATAACTTTTGATTCAAGTGGCGTTCCAACACACACACATACGCACAACAGAAGCAAAGACAAGGATAATGTAACATGTTTAAGAATAAGACATAAATTTATGTGAATGTATGTGTGTTGGCAAATGTGCAATTGAACAATTTAAACATCAATGTTTGGGAAATAAACAAAACAATCTTCCAATCTAGATAGATGATAAACGTCCGCATGTCTCCATCTGCTCGGAAAACCGGCGATTCTTTCAGTCATTTTAACAATCAACAATTATTAATTAAATCATACAATCAATAGATTGAAATTTGCTAAAATTGAAGGTCTAAATTACAATTTTTTTTTTATAGAAAGGACTATTGTTGGTGTATCCTGGTGGAGAGTTTTGACGTGGTTTCATTTATCATTCCGTCAAAAGCAGCAAACGAAGACAAGGCGGAGTTTATATTCACACGTTACTATCCAATAATAATTCCCTTTAAAGGAGGCCATCTTTACGAGAAAAAAGGGCAGGTGTGTAACATATTGAAAAAATATTAAATTTACAATAATATTTATTTATACATATATCAATTATATGTACGGTATTATTATATATAAGTTTTTTTTGTTTGAAATTCACAAGACAGAAAATTCTCAATTGATTGTTACTGTTAAATAAAAATTATCCCGTTTGTTTTGGTTTTTGTGTTTTGTATATTTTATAATTTTTCGTTATTAAAGTCAAAATATATAAACTTTGTTAAAAAATAATAATCATAATCGATTCTTTTTTTAATTATTAATATCTTCTCATTATTTATACATAAAACAAATTATAATAAATGAAAAGGTACTTTTTCGTTGAAAAATTTAAAAATTATCGGTCCAACTGAGTTTCTAATTCTAAAATATTACACCACAGCACAAAGAACTATTAATACTCTAATTTTATCCATATAGGTACAAATATACAGTATGCCACTGCAAATCCTAAATTTTTCCATCTTTTGCATCGTTAAATACAGTTTTTAAACAGAAAATGTGGTCGATTCGCAAGAAACTCCCATTGGCGAACGATTCGAAAAATTTAAACCTCGTAGCTCATTTGGAAATCGCTCAAAAACACTGGTCGTAATTATCAAAAACGACTCGAAGACCCCGGATTGATTTTTTCCACTGCATTCTCAACACTTATTTCAGAATAAAATGTAGAAAAATGAAAAAATACTCGAATCATTTTTAAAAATTCCAACAAATGAGCTACGTGGCACCAATTTTGCTGGGATGCTTTTCGAATCGCTCGCTAACAGGAGTCTCGTAAAAATCGACCACGTTTAGTGTTCAAAGGCTGTATCGGCTTATTCAGCTACGGTAAAAATTCTTGGGGCAACTCCCATTATTTGGAAATTCGAAAGATGTTTGAACCATTGATAGGAAGATTACTGGTGATTATTTTAGCAAAATTAGAACCTCGTAGTTCGTTTGTAAATTGGTCAAAAAAGGCTCGTTTCTGACAACATTAATTTTTCTTTATTTTTTGCCCGGGGCGTCAAATTTTGAGGGTTGCCGATATAAAAATAAAATATTTTTTTAAATTTTATAAATTAAAAGCATACAAAAGTTTGCGGATTTAAAAAATAAAAAAAAAATTATAACCGACTAAAATTGTTAATTGTGGTTCCAAATTACGGTAAAATGCCATATAAATCCAGAAATAATATTAAATATTTAAATAAATTTATAAACAAAAATTGTTTTTGGAACTATAGGTATACATTTAATGTTGGTATAGTACGAAAATTCAGAAATGGTTTTTATTGTGTGAAAGCTAAATATGCCGACAGTTGTTTGAAGTAGCCAATATTGCCCCTCATAAATTGTGTAGTTTTGATTTTGTGCCTTTTGTACTATTTTCTTTTAAATTTGCAGTAAATTTGTATATTCTTGTATGAAAGGGCGCCAAATGAAGGGGCGCTCAAGCCCTAGAACCGGCCCAGAATGGAGACAAACGAAAAAAATCACTGCTGAGAAAGTCTACGAGTCATTCTTACAATTAGTCTTCTTGTGTTTAGCTCCTTTTTGACAATCGTCACCTTGTCCAAAACGAGCGTTTTTTGACCAACTTCCAAATGAGCTACAAGGTTCTAATGTTGCTAAAACGATCTCCAAATAATGGGAGTTGCTGTAAGGACTTTTCGTCGTAGCTGAATAACCCGCTATAGAAAGGTTAACCAATTTAAATAGGCGATTACAGAGATTTTGTCCAAAATTTAGGCCTATTTAATTTGCTTAACCGTCGATTTTTGAAAATTCCCCCATATTCGATAATAAAATAATTATACGTATACTTGTGGTGATTTGTAGCAGCTTGTTTACGTATTTCGTTACAATTATCACTAGCAATCCTCGATTGCGGTTATTTCAATTTTTTTTTATTAATTAAATTATCCCCCGATTAAACCGTATATAAAATATTACTCTTTTTTTTTGTTGTTGCACATAAAATGAATCCAAACTGTATTTGTTATGATTTCAATTTTTGTAATTTTTATTAAAAATAACGTCCTACATGGATAACGTTACTTCTACCTTTGGCATGAAAGTGCGTAATTTTAATAATCGTATATTTCATATCCTGTTTCTTTTCACCGGATTTATTTACATTATTCTTTCTATTTTTTCATATATTAAATATAACTTATTATAGTTTTAGGTATTTAAACCAAATTTACATTCATTCGAGATATCTACAATAGTTTCCTTAAATTTATTATTAATATTATTATTATTTAAGTAAACTCCACGTAATCCTGGACAAACTCACTGGAATTAAATTTATTGTAATTGAGGGAGAAAAAAAAACATTAATTTTAATTGTTAATTTGTATAGAATTCCAGTCAATTCGCCTTGAGATTCTTTTGAATTATGCAGCAGAAATCACTGACCTTCTATAGAAGAAAATAGTAGTAGATCTTCAATTTCAGGCGAACCATTTTTTTTTTGTTTCGAGTAATTAATTAATTAATTAATGATAATAATTATATAAAATATTTTTACAAAAATTCTTCACTATAAGGCAGTTCATCTGCATCACTGAAATTGCACGTGGCACTGGCCTCTAATGTTCCATCATATCAAATGTCCCAAATAAAATTCGCGTATCTTAATAATTATAATTGCTATCTACAAAAAAATATATATAAATAAATAAACTATAAAAAACCTCGATCAATTATATATATATAAATGTCGCGATATTCGGTACTTAAATTATAACAACAGCATTTCAATTATACACAAAGGACTTTAATGTTTTTTGTGTTAGCTTCTTAAAAAGAGGTCATTGTGGTTGTGTTTTTATTTGGAGAAATTTTGGGCGAGTTCCTGCCGAAATTAGCACAACTTTTCATCGGTTTCATGCATTCTTTTATAATTTATTATAATAATATCAATAATAATAATAGATATAAAAACAAATTCAACAAAAAAAAAGAGAAAATAGAGGGAGATAAGGGCAAAAACAACAACTACCGATAAAAAGAAAATGCAATGACTACAATGTGTAATTAGGTACATAGTTATATGATTAAACGTGTGTTGTTTCACTGCGGCGAGCCCTGAGGACTGATATCGTCTCCGCCACCTTCCGAACCGCCCTCTCCTTTGGTTTTGTTCTCTTTTTTCCATTTCATACGACGATTTTGGAACCATATCTTGATCTGTCGTTCAGTTAAACACAATGCATGAGCTATTTCGATGCGTCGCCGTCTCGTCAAATAGCGATTGAAATGGAATTCTTTCTCCAATTCTAATGTTTGGTATCTGGTGTACGTTTGGCGACCCCTTTTTCTCTCTATAACAACAAACCAGAAATTAAAAATTACTATTATATTGGATAATTCATCATAATCAGTCCATGTCTGACATGGAATAGTTATTTTAAAATGTATTTATAGCGAAACCAATTGTAATTATTACATGTCTAGTGTGTTTTTGAAATTTCGCAAGATCGCCATGTTATAGAAAAGATGGAAAATGATTTATGCATCATTTATAAACTCATTATCTCAGATGCAGGCTAGGATCGCTTCAAGCTGTATTTGATTGGCGTCACAAGGCCAGCACCAGCCTCCCTTCAAACACAACATATATAATTATTTTCTTTCGTACAATTTTTGTTGTTGCTATACTATAACGTTCCGAACTTGGCGTGCTTCAGGTAATAATTTTTATAATGAAACCTTCAACGAGATAAAAACAACAACAACAATATACAACAGATAGGAGAATTTGACAACAATACGAGCCAACGAAGCGGAAATTCTTTAAAAATGAAACCGAAAAAAGACTGAAAAAAAATGGCATGTGTTACATCAAAGATAATCACAGAAAAATATAAAGTAGCCGAGAGCAAAGCTCCCATCAATTCCGCTATACCGGGTGATTCACCTAAAACGAACAGTTCTTATAGCATCTCCCATTATTTAGCGAGCGATTCGAAAAATATTTCAAGGATTTATAGGATGCAGTGGCGGACTGGCAAACTTTTTCGGCCCGGGCAATTGCTA
>JAZBGW010001776.1:0-13920 GCA_037464815.1 Mylabris variabilis | reverse complement strand
TTGTTGGATTTACGTTACGTATAGTTTCTTGAAAAATAAGTAAACTGCTATTGTTTAAAAGAATTTTTAACGAACATCCACTAATGCTTTGTGAAAATACATATTTAATTCGTAAAATAAACGAAATATGTAAAACTTGTTTGTTTTTTACATTTTTCGTTAATAACAATTCAAACAAGTTACACTGTATTTTCTGTATTATATCAAAGGAGAAACTGAATATTTTATTAGGAAGTTCAGTTACATAAAACTGACTTTATTTATAAAGTCCAACAATTCGATAAATGTTGAAATAAATTGAATTCAATACAAATCATGCATTTTAATCAATTAGTGTGATTCTTCTCTGCCGCTAGTAGTTTTGATCTCGATCTTTTAAAAAATTAAGAAACTGCCCCATCTTATGCTACTCTTTCTACTTGTATACATATAATTCCCTAGTATTTTCCTATAAATTGTTGACAACTATAAACAATATTAATCAGCAAATAGGAAAGTCTTCAAAACAATTTACACTTGACCGACTTAAGCATTAATCGAAGAACAATAAGAGAATTGCAAAAAAGCCAGCATGACGTATATTCTATTGTTCGTATTAAACTTATCAGTTACACTTGATTAAAGTCAAGTCAAGTCGAGTAAATAAAATTCGTTTAAGTATATAGGTGTCGAGGAGACAATCGACTAGCAAATTTCTCAAACACATTTTTATAGTTGTAGAATCCACTTTGTAATTATAATCGTAGAGAAGTTATGCTGTATTTTAGATTAAATTCCCATTGACGTCTATTCAAAGTATAATAGATTTTCTTGGGTTTTATTGTTATATAGTAATTCTATAGGATGATAATAATGAATGAGAGACAATGTCCAGAAATCAAATTTAATCAGTCATTGAATTCTAAAGTTTAAGACAGCCTGGTTATATTTCGGGGGTTGTTTATATAAATACATATACATTTATACATCTAGGTATATCTGTTAACATGTTAATACATTTTAAGTTCCTGTTTCCCTTTCAGGACCCTTTGCTCTATTCACTAAAGATATCACAATCGTTTTATAAAACAATCTCTATTACGAAAACCAAACCAGGATAAGACAGTGGATAGAAACAGAATAAAAATTTTCTACATTATCAGTAATCTTTTTTTAAATATATATATGTATATATAAAAGCTGCAGATAAGGAATTTTATTATAAATATAATTGTTCAATATAGAAAGAGGAATATATTAATCCCAATCATTTATTTAAAAAAGTGTATAATAAGAAAAAAATCACCAAATTATTTAGTTTAGAACTGAATTAGATAATTTGATAGTCACTCAAAAACATTCAAAACAATTTAAGATAATAATGATAATATGTCCATAGTTCTCTAAATAGCCCAGCACAATGTCACGTCATTGAATTTATTCATCAAAAAATAAATATATATCAACAGGGAAGTGGAGACTAATGAAAAATTTAAAAAGAAAAAACCATACGCTCAATCTTATCTCAAAATAAACTTTAATTTTCCTATTGCATTATAATAAATAATTACGATAAAAATTATGTTTATTTTTTTCTCTTCTCTCTCAACTTTTGAAATAAATTTGTTATTTATTTAATAATTGATTAAGAATATTGTTTTCGCAACAATATAACAGAATTTTATTAGTATTAGAACTTTGAACTTGTTTATCAGGACACAAAAACGAAAGTATCACTATTTTTGGTTTTAGTTGTCGACAACGTTCTGTTATTAATTATTGTTGCGTTTAGATTTGTTAAAATGGCTTCAAGACGTAAAGTACTCGATTTAATTCAAACAATAACAACAAATTCGTAAGTATTTTTTAATAATTATAATAGTTAAATATTCATAAATAATAATGATGGTGTGGTTTTGATTCTAGTTGTAAATGTCCGGCACATTCCCATTATGGTATCGTGCATTCTAGCACAGTTCCAAATGCTTTAACAACAAAGGAATACGCCTTTGAAGTAATTATTGTTTATTTTCATTTTTAGACAACTTAAAATTGATTATGCATGCACCAAAATTTATTTAATTGAAAGGAAATAACCTTCCAAACCGCCCAAGAAAATTCGCATGTATTGTGTGTTGCCTATATTAAATCATATTTTCAAATTGAATTAATTATATATAAATATTATTTTAAAATTTTTAGATGGCCTCATCAACTGTCCGTTATGGCAAAGGTGTGACACGTGAAATCGGTATGGATATGGTGAACATGAAAGCCAAAAATGTTTGCGTTATGACCGATCCATATTTAATAAAATTGTCACCAGTACAAGCAACAATTGATTCATTGACAAAGAACGGTGTCAAATTTGATGTTTACGATAAAGTACGTGTTGAACCAACTGAAGAAAGTCTAATGGATGCTACAAAATTTGCCAAAAATGGAAATTTCGATGCATATATCGCTGTTGGTGGTGGTTCTGTTATGGATACATGTAAAGCTGCAAATTTATACGCATCAGATCCTGATGCTGATTTCTTAGATTATGTTAATGCGCCAATTGGTAAAGGCAAACCTATAACAATACCGTTGAAACCATTAATAGCAAGTATAAATATAAATAATAATATTAATATATAAGGTTTTAATTATAATTTTTATGAAATAGTACCAACAACTTCGGGAACTGGTAGTGAGACTACTGGTGTTAGTATTTTTGATTACAAACCGTTACAAGCCAAAACAGGTATTGCGAATCGTGCATTACGTCCAACACTAGGTCTTGTTGATCCACTTCATACGCTATCATTGCCAGAACGTGTAACTGCTTATAGTGGTTTCGATGTATTCTGTCATGCTTTAGAATCGTTCACTGCTATACCGTACAGTGAAAGAACACCATGCCCTTCGAATCCAATACTACGTCCAGCTTACCAGGGACAGAATCCTATATCGGATGTATGGGCTAGATATGCATTAAAAGTAATCCACCAATATTTCGAAAGGTACCCCCATTTAGCACCATTTAAATTAAACCAATAATCCAAGCATATGTTAATAGAGCTGTTTATCATCCGGATGATATCGAAGCTAGAGCAGCAATGCATTTAGCATCCACCATGGCTGGCGTTGGTTTCGGTAATGCCGGTGTCCATCTATGCCATGGTCTATCCTATCCAATTTCTGGCAATGTAAAACAATTCAAACCGAAGGATTACAGGTAATTATCGATAATTTCTCACCGAATTTCGCTAATTAATACATTTATTTTTTGGTTAAAAACTCAAGTGACGACCATCCAATTATACCCCATGGTTTATCAGTTGTGATGAGTTCGCCGGCCGTATTCCAATTTACAGCACCAGCATGTCCTGAACGTCATTTAGAGGCCGCCGAATTATTAGGTGTTAATGTTAGTAATGCTAAAAAAGACGATGCTGGTAAAATATTATCAGATGTTATGAGAAAATATATGAGTGTTATGAAAATTGAGAATGGTTTATCGGCACTTGGTTATACCAAAAACGATATACCGCAATTAGTTAAAGGAACATTACCACAGGTAAATACAAATTAAATAAATGAATAGGAAATATTACAATTATATTTTTAATTGATAATATAATTAGACCACATATGCAATATAGTAATTTATCGAATCAGATATAGTCTTGTGGTGAACACTGTTTTTCATTGATTTTTATTTATATTTATTTCTTTATAGTTAAATTAATTAAGTACATTTTGTTTTATATTCCAGCATCGGATTACAAAACTGGCACCGAGAGAACAATCAGAAGAAGATTTAACGAAATTGTTTGAACAGTCAATGACAGTTTATTGAGTATTTTTAGTAAAATTGTATCCAATACTTAGTAGTATCTACAATTACATTTCGGCTAATTAGTTACAGGAATTATTACACAATACATCAAAAGCCATTATTATTTTTGTTTGTTTTTAATAGCATGTTTGTGCCCAAACAATACTACGAAGTAATAACTCAGATATGTTTTCTAGATTTTGAAACAATTCAAAAATACTTATATAAAATTGAATTTAATATGATTAAAAAGAAAAAACAACGAAATTAAGGTGCATACCACAAAATCATAAAATAAATAAATAATTTTATCATATCTCTAATAATACAGATTTTCTTGTTAATATTTTTATATACAACTGGCAATTTATAAATTTCTAGCTCTGTTTTTAATATATACTACATTTTGCATAAGAACAATAGATTTTTCTTTGGTTTAAGAGTTCTAACAGGCGATCACTTAATATTTATAAACTAATTGTCTACAAAAATATGACTTATTTATTTACACAAACATGCTGTTGATCTATGTTTTATATCTGTTTTTAAGCAGTAATAGTAAATATCAGTCAATTCTTTCTTTTAATAAAATTTTAAAAAAGAACAGGAACAAATTAATTAATTAAAAATCAAAAAGAACGACATACCGATTCGATGTAATATCGTTGGTATAATAAGATTTTTGGAAAATTTAGAAAATATCACAAATACAAAATAAATCTATTATTATTATTAATATTATTATTTATATTATTGATCTTACACAAAATTTGGTGATTAGAAAAATTATGGCAGATACTGTGATAATACTCTTAAAAACATTTTAAAATATGGCGTTATTATATACATTTAGAAAAAGAATATTCAATACTTTTCTAAACCATCATATCTTAAACCACTTTTACATACAGACAAACAACATAGATTATTTTTATTATTAGATATAATTACTAATAATATTGGTATTTTTTTTTTGTTCTTTTTCCTATTAAAGATTCTGTTACTAATCTGGAAGCATGTGAACAAAACTTATAGGAAACATTCCTTTTCTATCTGGTTCATTCTCAACCATACCTTCCATCCAATTAACATCATCTGTATGTTCATTTGTTACAATTATAATTTCACCTTCATTAAATGATAATTCATCCTCATTATCAGCACTACAATCATATAATGCGCGACATCTTCTTAAACCACTATTATTACCATTTGGTGTAAATGATGATAATCGATTTGTTGTTGTTGTTGTTGTAATTGTTGTTGTTGGTGGTACTGAACGTGGTGAACATAATGAACCAGTTGATACAGGACTAGATAAGATTTTATGTGGTGGTGAATCAGATGCCTGAAAATAATAAAAATAATAATGCGTAATAAGATAAATTATTATAATATAATAGATTATTAAAACACAATATAATAAGGAGTTAAATAACAAAATTTATCAAATTTAGTGGTTTTGGTTATTATTATTTTGTAAATAAAATTGTTATTGTATATTAGAAGAAATATGTATTATTTGAAAACAGCAACGAACACGTTTGATTAATAGTTTGTTAACATGCTAAAACACAACAGCATGTTTTTTTATAATTTTCATTACCAGACTAGAATCATTCTCTTCAGTACAACTTTCCAAACGTAACTTGTATCGTCGCTGTAAATTAATTAATTTCTGTATATGGATATTTTATATACAAAAAAATTGGTGGCTTTAACCATCGCTCGTGTCCAGTATTTTCTTATTCATAAGAAGAATAATCAAAATTGATTGAGCAATCGAAGACTATAATAAACACCTTATTTTAAACATTAATTCAGATTAAAAATATTTTTTTTCTTTTTCCATACTGGAAACCAACTACGGTTTAAGTCACTTTGGATACAACAATATTATAAGTTAGTAAATAATATTTCATTTCATACAAAAATCATTCATAACAAGACGACAGAAATTGTTTTATCAATTTAAATTATTAAAAATAAATTCTACTCACTCTTCTTGGTGGTGGTATTGGATTATGTACTAATCCTGGTGTATCTATATCAGACGCCATTGATGATATACTTTCTGTTGAACGTCCATTAGATAAACGTGTTGAATTTGGTGCTGGCGGTGGTGGATTTTGTGGTCGTCTCACCATACCGAGTTTATCTGAATTTTTACATTCAGAAGATATGACTAGTTTGTTTCCTATAATATTAATAATTATAACTATTATTATTGAAAGTAAAAAACAAATATAGATACCTATAGGTATCACAGATCGGCCTGAACTCGAATCACTACTTGGTGAACGTTTATGTGTATGACTTAATGTATGATAGCCTGCAGCCATTGGATCAGATGGTGTACGACTATGACTACTTGGTAACGTACCATATTGATGTTGCATTGAACTAGTTGGTGGTGGTAGTGGTGCCACACGTTTTTTTAAACTTCCATGAACATTTGCTAAAAAATCTTAAAAACAAAAGTCAAACAGACGAAGATTATAAATCAACAACTTTAAATAATGATATCGGCTTAATTGATTTTTTCGCCTTTCTCAATTGCACAAAAAAATGCGTTCCAGAATTCTGGAACAGGTGGGAATGTCTCGCATTTTTTTTAAAATACAATGGAGAAAAACGAAAATAAAGCAATCTAAGGAGGATCCTCGAGTCATTCTAAGTCATTTTACGTGCATAATATCGTCAAAAACATGCGCTTTTTGACTAACTTCCAAATGAGCTACGAGGTTATAATTTTGCTAAAATGATCTCAAGGGACTCTCCTATAGATCCTTGAAATAGTTTTTGAATCGTCCCCAAACTACTAGAAGTTCCATATGAATTTAGAGTAACAACGTGGTGTCAAGGCGGGTTTTGACAACTGGTCCAGATTATGGAAAGTACCAGACTCAAAAATTGATTCGTAATACAATAAAGAATCTGTCTAAGCAATTAAATTCGCAATAGGGTCCCACCGAGAAATATTACAATTATCATAAGTGATTTTTTGAAATATAATCGCTATCAAATAATTTTTATATTCGAACACTAACGAGTGAACCAATAAGGGTCATTTAAAAGGAATCCCACATTTCAAATTTAGGAAGTTTGACAAAGATGCCAATATAGAACTACTGTCTCAAGATAATTATTGTTCTCTGGTTACTTGATTTTAAGTTGCGTTTTTTTACTGTTATCTTAAATTTAACGCAATGCCTGGAAACAGTTTATAAGACAATGAATTTATTTGATATTTTGAGAGCGAAAAACAATAATATTAATCTAAAATTTATCAATATCTTAGATAGCAGTTGTTGATGCCTCTGATACTGTTTTATCATCAGAGTTGGTTGAATCGATTACTATTGAATTGTGTTGCTGATTTCTTTTTCGTTTCTTAAGTACCACAGTCACCTCTCTTTGTTCTTGATTGCTATCTATAAAATTTTATAAATTAATACATAATTATCTAGAGAAAATTACGTGAATTTTCACTTATAAATAATTTTAAAATTTTCGAAGCTTTCGCATCTAATAGTCCCGTTGCTATTAAACGTTTCAAATTGACTTTCCTTCCATTGTTTCTAATTTTAATAGTATTTTCGTCAATTAACACAAGAGTTAATAATTTATTCATTGATTTGTCATTTGAAATATTTCCCATAATTGTACTTATTTTTTATTATCTTATCACAATAATTAATTGATTAATTAATGAATCGACTGGGCGTTGTTGTTGAGAAAATATAGAAAAACAAAATTTTTACAAAATGGAAGAGAATATCATAGCTGCCTAATGTTTGAATTAATTTCGTAGATTTTTATTGGTTACAGTACCGCAAAATCCGCCATGTTGTTTTTGAAATTTACGCGGGATATTCAAAGATTCACGTGGGACACTTGAATTTGAAAGTAGCCATAGTACGATACAAGACACAAGAGACAAGACACCCTACAATAACCAACTTTTTCAACGTATACTACTAAAACATGATTTAAAAGAAGCCTTAAAGTGAGGGTCGTTACAAAATTATTGGGAATAAATAAAATATGGGACTCCTAATTATCTTGGTGCTGCGCTGGAAGTTCGCCAAATAATTGATTATAATAACAACTCTTTCCACATATAGTTAATTTAAATAAATAAACATATGTTCAACTATGTGTTTTCACTTTTATTCACATTTTTAATGATTTAAAAAAAAAATGATAAAGAAAAACTTCAACATAACCTCCAATAATAAAATGATTCAATAGGCAAACAAACAGCGTTGCCAAGTGTACGTTTTTTACAATTACCGACTGATGATTGGTTTCTTAATTTTTAAATTCAAAAAATATCTAGTTTCCAAATCTACGGGGTGTACCATGGTATTTATTCTCGCAGTTGGCTGTGCCTTTGGTGATGTAGTAACGTAACTTGATTCATACATGTCATCTGTTAACGTATTTTTCAAATGGCCGAACCAAACTACGTTACTACGTAAACAAAAGCACAGCCAACTGCGAGAATAAATACCGTGGTACACCTGGTATATATATGTATGTATTCCAAATTTCTTCAACATAATTCAAACTTGGAGTTGGCAACTACGAAACTGAAGCTGAAGTTTATAGTTTGAAAACTGTTAATAGATATTTGACAATATCTTATGTCACAAAATTGAATTAATAAGAATTATTTAAATTGATTAAAACACTGTTGGACTTCCATTTGTCTTTATTGTTGAAATTTGGTTTAATTACAAAAAAAAAAACACAAATAATTCACGACGTTTCAACCCGTCTTTATCGCCAGTTGTCTTCAGGTGAACTGAATTTCAGTAATAAAAATAATTGAAGTCCAACAGTGTTTTAATCATCATTTAATATTGTCTGCAATATTTAAACAAATTATTTAAATCATTTTATTTTAATAATATTAGATTATGGATTGTGCATTTGCTGAGCCATGTGATGAAAATCCAGCGGATTTCGATTATTATGAACCAAAAATGTATACAAGTGATGAAGTTATAGTGATTAGTGACGATGATGATGATGATGATAATAATGAGACTACACAAATAACAAATGCAGGAACCTTTAATAACAAGGCTAGACAAAGTGATGCTTGTCTATATGCTGAACCGTTTGATGAAAATGAAGCAGATTCCAATATTTATAAGCCGAAACTATATACAAGTGATGAAGCTGCAATGATTAATGACGATGATGATGATAATAATACTGGACAAGTAACAAATGAAGGAACCTTAAATAACAATGCTCAACACCTTAATGATAAGAATGGTTCAGGTAATTTGTGCCTTGTTTGTTTGATACTTGATGAACATTCATACTCAACTAATTTTGCCTGTAAAATGTGCTGTGAACAACATTTCGACAGTTGTCGTCATAACACGTATAATAATAGAAAAGATAATGAAAAATGTAAATGCAAAACTGATGAGCAGTCAAGAAAGAGACATACTCACATGTGTAAATCATGCTTATATACCGCATCTACATGTGAATTATTTAAACAGTGTAAATATTCGAAAAATTATGATCATAAATAATGATTATACTTGTAAACTTGATTTACGATTAAGATGATTATATCTGTTTGTATCTAAAATCTTCATTTGTGATGTGGTTTTTATACTGTATACCAAAGATAAAAAATGAGAAAGAAATGTTCAAATAAATTTTTTTATAAATCTACACACTGAAATTTTGTGCGTCACACGTTCAGAAACTGCTCTTGCTTGTACTCGTAAAAGTTTAATTTGTGGACTTCAATACAAACAAATATCTAGTCACGCCGAAAAATGTATAACTTCTAAAGCTAGTACGTCAGTACATACATCTATTTTTGTTTATTATTATTAAAATTTACCTGGTTTCCGAGATTGTGGTGGCGGCGGTGGTGGCATTTGTCTACTATTACTATTCGGACTACTACCTAATTGTAAACTATCACATGTTGATGAACGTGAACGTAATGTGATTGGAGAATCACCACCAGTATAACTAGGCGGTCTTGAACGATTCTTCTTTTCCGGCGTCAAAGAACCGTTCTAAAATCACAATATAATTAATGATTAATTTTTTTTTTAAGACAGTATTTACTCTATCTTCGATTATAGTCTCATCATCTGAAAAATCAGTAGAACCATCATCATGGGATAAATTCCAATCGATATTAATATTATCGAAAAAGTTCTTTTGGCGATTAGCTGCATTTCTGAGCTAAATATTGAAAATTAAAATTCATCAAATAACATAATAGTTATAATAAATAATAATTACCAAATCTTCACAGGTATGATGTCCTAATTCTTGAGCAATTTCAATTGGTGTTTTATTTTGTGAATTTTTTAAATTAGCATTAGCACCACTTCTTAATAATAATTTCATACATTCAATTTTATCGTAAATGGCACATAAATGTAATGCTGTATTTAGACCACAATTATCATTTAATGTGGGCGGATTTGTTGCTTTATCTATTGTCGAATTTGACATATTTTGTATAAGAAAATCAACAATATGTAATGTACGTCCTGATTCGTTTAATACTGCACGATGTAAAGCAGTTTCACCAATTTTCTACAAGAAAAAAACCCACTAATTATAATTTATTATTTAATAATAAATAATTGAAACAAACCGATGATGGTAATGGTGAACTGAAATCGACATTTTCAGCAAATACTTGTAATAATAATCCTAAATCACCTCTATTAACTGCTTCTTCTAAATCATACAATTTATCTAATTCACTCTCACAAGTTTTTACAGCGAATTGCTTATCTACATATTTTGCTCTAATAAAATTAAGCCTTTCTTCCCTGAAAAAAGTTATATTTATTAACTTTTTTTTTCGACAATTCACAATTTAAATACATACATAGAACTGGACGGTTCAAGTTTATCGTTGGGAGATAACTGAGCTTCCATAATATCATTAAAATTATGATTGGTCATGAATCTTGCAAGTACCAATTGACTAGTTCCAACATTATCTAATGTTAATGATTGTATTCTTGATATATGAACACCTAAATCTCTATGAATACCTGAACATTCAATACATACAATAATACCGAAATTAGTTGATAACCATGTGGCATCTGTAATTTTGGTTTTATTTTGTTAATATTCTTATTTAAATCAATCAAATTAAAATGTAAATATTACCATTTTGTGAATTACAATCACAACACCTATCATTCCCCGGAATTTTTTGTATATATTTTATAATAGCTTGTTGTAATTCAATTAAACTATGATTAACTTTATCACCACCACTTTTACCACTATCATCAAATGCTTTCATTAATGCCATTTCTTTACAATTTATTAAAACTGACATCCAAGCATGTTGATCAGCTTCATCTTCAGCTTGAAAATGATAAGTTCGATTATCTTAAAGTAGAATTATTATTTAAATAATTAATTAATAATAGACTGATAATAATTTATTACATGAAATTAAATCAAAGCCTCTTTTATCATCAGGAACAACTTTTATTTGACATGTTAATAAATTCACTCTTGTTGGCGGTTTACTTTCATCAGCATGACATATATCAAGATAACCTTCAGCTTGTACTCTACATTTTCTTTTTTGCCAAACACGACGCATTTTACCTTCTGATTTTTTTAATAAATGACCAGTTCTAGTTACACCATGATGTTTATCACCTTGTAATTGATGTAATGAATAACCGATAGCACCTTTATCAATTGGTAAACCACCAACCTAATAATATAAATAAATAATAATATAAAATTACATTATTTTTGTTTAATTTGGATTATAAATATTAACTTCTTTTTCAATACTGGGTGTCGATTTTATCAAATTTCTTAAATCGGTTAATTTACGTTTCTCCTCATCCTGAGCCTGTCGGATTTTCTGTAATTTAACACTTAGATCAGCCACATAATAACCAAAATGTTCAATCGTTTTTAAGCCGTCTTGGAAATAACTAAAATTTTATTATTTTATTTCATCTAAATGTCTAAATAAGGTAATAAAGAAAATTTACTTAGTTTGAGCGTGATAATATTCAACTAAATTTTGTAATAAATCGATGCCTTTTTTAGTTTTAATTTCATTATATTTAATTAGATACTAGAATCAATTATTTAATTTTAATTAATAATTAACCAAAACAAAGTTATACTAATAGTAATAATTACTTCACACATTTGTAATTGGAATAAACGCCTTTCCTTTTCCATTTCGTCAGCAATTTCAGCTGCTGTAATTTCAGAACGTATTAAACCAGCATCTTTGGCTTGTTGTTTTTTCTCTTTTTCAATTTTCGCATATTTATTTTCATAATCTTTCCATGCTTTATCAAATGGCCGTTTTAAATCACCTTTTATACCACGCAAATCACCTTTTAATAAATTATCTAATGGGAACATAACAATATTATTTAAATTTTGCATTAATGTTTTTTTTAATAACGATAATTGTGTTGTTACAACAGAAAATTTTTCAAATGCTTCACCAATAACATCTTCATGATCTTTTGGTTCTTTACCGCCTAATTTTTGTAATACTTTACCCAAATACATTTCATCTTCAACATGTGCTGAAAATAACACAACTTATTTATTTATAAAATATCAATTTTATACAAAGTGTTCCATTTCTTGATAAACCTAAAATAGAAAAATCAATCTTTTTGAAATAATTCAATCTTTATATGATTTGTGATAATCAGGGAGAGATACTGGAACTCTAATTTAATGGCAAACATAAAATATTCAAGTCCTTCATTTATTTATTTATCGATAAAAAAACTGACCCTAAATATTGCTTTCAAGAAAGATGGAACACTCAGTATATTTTTGAAAGTTTTATTTATCTACAGTGCGAAAATTATAACATTGTCTTTTATGGTAACGGACATTATAAATAACATTTCTCTTTTGCGCCTACTTTATTTACAATTATGCAAAAACAACAACGTTTATATATGTAATAAATAAAATTGTTCATTAATTTTAAATTTATATGGAAATAGTTTTTTGGAAAATATACAAATTTCGTTTGGATAAAAAACAATGTATATGATAATGCCATTAGTTTAATTACAATACATGTTTTAATATCTTTTTAATAGATCTAAATTAAATTGAGATAGTTATAATTGCAAAAATTATTGCACATTTTATCAATAAATAAAACCAAACGCAATAACAACTGATAATGAATTAAATAACCACGAACGCAGTTGTTATCATAAATTATAATGAATATTTACACATTTAGATTATTTAAATGATCTAAATTTCTTTCATATTCAACTTTATTCAAAAAAGATACCGGGTGGTCCACGTAAGCCTACAAGTTCTTATGGCAAGTCATTTTATTTAGCGATTCGATTAGAATTAGAACCTCGTAACTCATCGGGAAATTGATCAAAAAGTTTGTGTAAGCACATAAAACGATTAAGAATGGCTCAACATTGATATTTTTGGTTTTTCCCTATTGTATTCTAGAAAAAATGCGAAACATCCCACCTCCTTCAGAATAAAATGGAGAAAAACGCAAGAAATCAATGTTGAGAGGATCCTTGAATCATTCTTAGTCGTTTAACGTGTTTACTTCGTTTTTGAAAATCGCGACGAGCGTTTTTTGACAAACTTTCAAATGAGCTATAGGGTTCTAATTTTTCTAAAATATTCTCTAGGGGCCCCCTATAAATCCTTGAAATATCTTTCCAATTGCCAAATAATATGACCTGCTATAAAAACCTATAGTTTTACCTGGACCACATGGTATAAACATAAAAATATGGAGAAAATCGCCTCTGTAAAGTATAAAAATCTATAGGGAAATTATAATGAAATACATCTCTTGTTTTTTATATTCAAAGTAACCTTATTGTTTTGAATTAAACATTATATTGACGCTTAATAATTATATTAATTAATCGAAATGACGCATATGTGTTTTCAAAACAACAAACATAAATATTAATATTAAATTATAATAAATGAAAACTTACAATTTCCTGATGTATGTATGGCCTTTATGGCCTTTTTCATTTTTGTCAACCCATCACGATCATAATCCAGCGTCTATAAATAAATGAAAAAGTATTATTTATTTA
>JAZBGW010001773.1:0-13942 GCA_037464815.1 Mylabris variabilis | reverse complement strand
TTTCAGTATAAATAAGGGAGTAATGGCTACCACCCATACTTAGAAAAGACACCCTGTATAATACTTAAAGGTTTCGCCATATTTATTACACCTTTCGTAATCACTTTAATATTGTTCCAATAATCCGGATGATTCAGTAATCCGGATTGAGTTAGTTTTAATTGATCCGGATTAGCGGAGCTTTACTATATTTGAAATTGTTGGAATTTGGTGACTATAATGTTTTTGTCTTACGGCCACATTGCTTTTTACGAGAACCAACACTGATGGTCAAACGGTTAATCTGACATTCTCTGACTTGTTTTCAAAGTCTAGAAATTTTTGTACGGGAGCAACAAAACTTACGCGCGGCGGCATTTATCGCGCCCCTCATAAGTTTTTCGTCTCGGACATTTTGTAATAAATAATGCAAGATTTGCTTACCTTTATTATTATTAAATTCTCCACCCTTTTTTCTACGTACTGGAGTGTTCTGTAAATTATTTCTGGCCATTTTGCAATAACAGCGGTTAAATTGGTAATAGACTAAAATATGACATTTGACGATTGCATGTCAAAGCATTCGCAATAGGTAAGTGACATATGGATCATCGCACACTTAGATTTAAATATAAGCTATCGATTATATCAAGCAAGTTAATTTACCTTGCATACCTGAAATAATTCGTACATTATATTGAAATGTAGCAACTAATTTCGGACAGAGGATGTAATATTTTTCCCATTTTGCACCTTTTTTGCAAAAAAAATAGCTTTTGGAAATTTAGGGAATTTTGTAGAGGTTGGTATTGTAGGTGTAATAACATAGATCTAGTATATGTATAAATACCAGATCTATGTGTAATAAATGAAAATTCTGTCAGACCGATATTCAATTTTTGTATCTAGTATCGATCAAGTAGGTTTTCAATTGTTTTAGTCTCCATTTTCAATACAATTTTTAAGTCAAAATGTGTAACAACTTTATTTCCAACGCAAAATAGGTAAAATAATTATAAATTCGCTAAAATTTAACGAAATACGCACCTTTATTTCGTACACTTGTTGCAAGAATAAAAATAGCATAAATATTCCTAATAATTGGTTTTATATTTTTTCATTTCAACCATAATCAAATGTATATTGGTCAACTGGCTGCGTACATTCGGTGCTAATAATTTATGAAATCGATGATAATACTGTACTAATTGTGTTAGAGCTAATTGTAATAAACTTGATCCTGTTAATAGATTAGGAAACGATAATAATACTTCACGATTTAATTCCTCTAATGATTTCTTCCAATTTGTTGAAAAATTTTGTACAATACTCAATGATTTCGTTTCCAATTGTTTTAAATCATCATTACGATTCTTTTCAATTAAATATTCACATTCTTTAACATATTGCATCAATTCACCGAAATGTGGACTTAAAATTTCTTCAACATATTCACCACTTTTTGTCGATAGACGTGCTTTAAATGTTTCAGCTTCTTTCGAATTATCACGTGTACGTTCCATTATTATATGTAAGATCATATCGTAATTATTTATTAGAAATATCAATTGTTCTTTACGTTGCTGGAAAATACCAGCCATACGCAATATAAACAATTCGACTTCTTCTTGTAATTCAGCCAATAGTTGATTTACTAACTCGTTGGGGAAATTCTCACTAATACCGACAAGGGCGGCACTAAATTCTGCATAACGTCGTGTTATCTACAAGATTTTTACATAATTATTTATTAAATAAAAAAAAAGTAATTTTACATAGTGTGGCCCCATTTCTAGATTGAATTTCGTCGGATCACAATCACGAATACTTGCGATATTTAAACGGAATACAAATTCAAATCTTGTAAGTATAATTCTTTCCAAATTGTCCCAATATTCATCTAGTGCTGGTACACAACGTTTATGACACATAATTTTATAGCGCAATATCAAATGGAAACATAAAAATAAAGCAATAGTATCGTAACAATCTTGAACAAAAGTCTCTAAATTTTTCTAAAATTTTCAAATGATCAACAATTAAAAAGAAATCAAATTTTCCACATTACTTTTAATAATCCACAAGTTTTGCCCATAATTTGATTAAATAGATCCAACGCTTGTTGACCACGTACCATAAAGAATTCACTAACAAACAAATATTCCCGACACGCATTATCAACCAAAGCGTATTGTTCACTCCTAAATAGGGCCTCGTATGGGTACTGAAATTTCACACAAAATAAATTGAAACGTTTCAAATTAAAGGTAAACATACTCGATTTTTGGTTTGTGCATGTGGTACAATAATCGGTGCTTCCAATTGTTGTGCCAGAACATCCCCTCGATTACCGATTGTAAAAACAGTTGTTTTATTTTTTAACGATTTATTGAATAGATTACGATTTGCTGTATCTTCAATACCCATCAGATCATCTTTCGTTATACATTCCTCGTATTGTAATTTCATTAATTTGCTCGAATACGATTTGAAATAGGAGAAATAGATTTTACTCATTGTATCAATGTATTCGTGACAGATCTCTTGTGCTACATTCCGTTCATTCGATAGAATAAACTCAAAGAAAAATTTATATTTCAACATATTGTTTTGCGGTATTTGATAATTCGTCATCGGTTTACGAAATTTATAGATTTGCTCTAGTAAATACGTGCGTATCTTTGACATAGCTTTAATTTTCAATTTCTCCAAAATCTCTTTAACATCCATACACGATTTCGATTCTTTAAAACTTTGCTCTTTAACAAAACTAATCTTGTGATTCAATACTTGTAATTGCGTTAGAAATTCTTTATCAGTTACATGACAGTCCATTATACCAACAATTAACGATTCTGTTACTGTTATATCATCAATGAATTGACTTAATTGGCCCCGGATCGATTGACGATTACTCAATTCTTGACTCATCGATATTGATTTACGTTGCAACGATAATATTTCACTACTTATATTACCCAAATCATTTTGAAAACCAATCAACATTGATTCCATACGTTCTAAAATTAAATCACATCCTGTTATCTGATTGTGTAGACTGGCAATATTTTCACTTTCTTTAATATAATCCTCGATTGATTTATTTTCAGCTTCTTTTAATTCTTTTTCGATTTCTTTCGAGTATTCACGTAAATCAGTGAATGTATTTAGAATCTCTTGTACTTGTTTATCGTCCAGTGATGTATGGTCAATATCCGTATTCAAACAATTATTACCACTAGAATCTGTAGTTTTATTATCCATTTTCCTACAATTAATTTAATTTAAAGAAACTGAAAAAAATATAAAATAAATCATACGTACAGCTGATGACAACTGAAACGTCAAATATTGATTTAGAGTTCACATACACCAACAATCAAACATTTTATATCATTACAACCAATATTTGACAAACAATAAACAATTTAATGTAATTTTTACAGTTAATTACGCCTCTTATTATTAGATACGTACAGATGAAAACATTAAATTGACTTATAACGTGTTTATTTTACATTCTAATTCACGTTAAGTAAGCTTGATGTGAAGGTTTACGGACACCTTTATTGTTGGTACTACTTGTTGTCATATTGTGAAATGTCAACAACTTCAGTGTGTGAATGATAGAGGGCGTGATATTCCTTTTTTAAAGTGACTTGAAAGCAAGATGGTACGTTATTTTATTTTCTTATAGTTTTTCTTAAAATTGTTCAGCAATCCTCAAATATTTTGTCATTCAATCGTCTATTTAACAATTGTTTTGATTCATTTCCCGTTAAATTTGTGATATTTTTCTATAAATTACAATATTAAAATTATAACCAAACTTTTTGTAACACTCTTGTTTTGATTACAGTCTCTCGTAATTCCGGAGAAATTCCAACACATTCTTCGTATTTTGGGTACGAACATTGACGGTAAGAGGAAGGTAATGTTTGCTCTTACCGCAATCAAAGGTGTTGGTCGTCGTTATTCCAATATTGTCTTGAAGAAAGCCGATGTTGATCTAGATAAAAGAGCTGGTGAATGTTCTGAGGAGGAAGTCGAAAAGATTATTACAATCATGTCGAATCCACGACAATATAAAATCCCCGATTGGTTCCTTAATAGACAAAAAGATATCATTGATGGCAAATACAGTCAGGTATGTTGTTTTATTATTTAAGGATTCAACGCACAATTAAAACGGCAGTGTTTTTAATTGTTCGATAAAACATAAGCTGGTAGCGTGTGCAATAGAATTACAAGCATATAAAGTTGATTTATAAATAAATTTGGTGTATTTGCGGATCAGTCGTTGAGTGTTGTTTTGTAGACATGCGATATCTGAGAAGCATTTACACGATTGTATTTATTTTTGTTGAATATTTATATGCAACATTGATTTTATAATTGTTGTTTTAGCTCACATCGGCTACATTAGATTCGAAATTGCGTGAAGATTTGGAACGTATGAAGAAGATTCGTGCCCATCGAGGTATGCGTCATTATTGGGGTCTCCGTGTTAGAGGTCAACATACTAAAACAACAGGCCGTCGGGGACGTACTGTTGGTGTATCCAAGAAGAAGTAATTTTTTTTTAATTTAAGACAAATACAATTTAAATTTTCGAGGATGTTTTTTTTTTAATTATTCCATAAATTGAAAAAACTAAGAAAATATACCAGGTAGTTTAATTTTTAACAGTTAACAATTTTTTTACAATTGGTGAATTGAATACAGTTTGAATTGATTATTACATATTAATTTGCTTTTTAAAACAAGCTCAACAATTGTTTTTCGAATAATTGCACTGATTAAAATTGACTATAATTATTGCATTTACATTAAAGTGGAAATGGAGCAACATCTCATCAATTATTCCTAAATATCAATTATTGAATTTGTACATAAACTTATAAATAGGATTAATAATTAAAAAAAATTGGAAAACACTCAATATTGCTATGTTAATTATAGGAATGAGATTCTTAAAACACAACCCAATAGTGTTGTTATGATAGAATTTCTAAAAAGGCCCTAGGGACCTTACCTTTTTGTTGATATCCACGTTCACCAAACATATAATCTTCATTAGGCTTATCAGTAATCTCCCGCACTGTGATTACCTATTTACAACATTACATTAAATTTTTGAATTAAGCAATGGTGGAAAAAATAATTACCTCATTCGCCACAAGACTTAATTCTGTAGAATCTTTGGCATCATAATCATATAAAACTCTAGCACGTTTTATACCACTATTATCTTCATTTTGTTTAGGATTTAGAGGAGTATTAGGATCACAACCAGGCATCGAGGACATACTGTTTAAACAAACAAAAAATAAAATAAACGAAATAAATATACGTGCAACTATTTTAGTAAACGTTTTATCAAATTTTTAGATGATATTTAGGAAAAATTGAGTGATATTTTAAATAGCAGCAGCAAATCTAATAGTGGTCCTAAATCCACTGTCTATTAAAAGCATATTGATGAGATAGTTTAATAAAATATTATTGGTGTTCTCTTTTAAATTATCTCATTTAAAATATAATATTAGAAATTAATTTATAGAAAAACTTGAATCATCATCTGAGGTAATAGTAATAGGAGTAAACGTGGCCGGTGATGAGACACGTGTATTATTTGGTACTGGTGGTTCAAGATCTTCACTGTTTAATCTCAAAATAGGTCCAGGTTTCATAGAGCTGAAACATTCACATACATGCACCAAAAGCTATTCTCACAAATTTTCGTATAATTTAGCTTAATTATTTCTACTATACCATACAAGCAAATCAAACACTTTTTTTATATAGGAACTATACCTGGCTAATTCTCGTTGTAAATCAGTCATAATTGTTGTACATTGTGAATAATATCTAGCTTGTGTTTCAACAAATTCTTGTAAACAACGTAAATGGGCAGCATGTGAACTGTTTACACCCTCCAATAATAATTTTGTAATTTCTGTTTGACGATCGAATTCGGCTTGAGCAATACGTAAATCACGTTCAGCCTAAATTTGAAAAATTAAAATTACATCACAGCATTTAATTAATTGAACTAAACACTAATTTTCAACTAAAATCTATATTGGTGGCAAATATTACCTGTTCCAATACCTCTTCGGGATTGATTCCATCTTTCTGTTTATTTTATATAAGGGATGCATGAAAATATTTATAAAAGTTTTCAATTTGAGTATCACAAGTATTTAAAAAAAAAGTGTGTAAGTGAAATAAATAATAATAAGAATCTCTACCTGGTTGAAAGGATTTAAAACATGCTATTGTTGGAAAAGAAATATCTATTAATATTTGTGTATTTTTGTTGGAAATATGCTAAATGAGAATTACCGTAGGTTGTCCCAGCATACTTCTAGCTTTACGTACACGATTCTTACAAGCATCCAAGTCCAATCTGCAATCGACTTGATTAAAATTAGAAATTGTAATTTATTGAAATAATCACCGTTTTGTTTCCAACAGACTCTTCTCTTTTAGAATCGTCTTCATTTCGGTATCTAGAAACTTTTTTAACGGTTGTGTAAAACACATTGCAGCCGAACCAATAAAATCCCTTTCGATCTGTCCTAATTTCTGTTCCCATTGTCCAACTTTAATCAATGTCTGTCCGTAACCGGTACCGGGTCCATAACAATTACCAGCCTCAATCATATCCATACCCAAATATTCTAAATTACTCAGACGCGATGGCCGTTTCTTTTCAATCTTGTCATAGATGAAATCTTCGATACGATTACCAGGATTCGGTATCAATACAGCTTCAGTATCCCGTACTAATTTCTCTGTCCAAACTTTGGTATTCTCAGCACGTTCCCATAGATTTTCAAAATGTGCATCCAATTCGGTTTTCTCAGATGTACCCAATTTCTCTTCAGTCATCTGGAATTTTTTTAAACATTTTTTTTTTGAGAAAAATCATATTAGACATAACCTACAAATGCGGTAACTTTTACGGTTTTTATCGGATATTACCTGGACAACTCGACTGATTGCGGCTCCTGCATCTTTTACAATCTTTTTCACGTTGAAATCCATCGTGGTTTGTGTGTTTTTAATCGATTTATTCACGGAAATTTACAAAAACTACTGCATTGTCTTTTATATTGATCTTTGGTGATAAATTTGACGTTTAAATGACAGATTGTTATCGATTAATAGCGCCAAATTTGAATTTGTTTACGATTTTTTCCAGTTTTAACCGGCATGAAACACATAAATTCCAATAAAATCGAACTTTTAATTCCATTTTAAAAGAATTCAATAATTGGATTTTAGCAATGTTACGATATTATTTCTGTAATTTAATAAAAATGGATTATCTTTCGATCTAGTGACATTTTACGTTGCAGTTTACTGCCAACTATCGGCGGTAAATTCAAATTCCTGTTCGATTTTAGCATTCAATAAAAATTAGATTTATTTAATAATAAAATTTTATTACATTTATTTGTATTACTTTTCATTTATCTACATCTTAATAGTTATAAACATACAAACAACAAAACAATTATTGATACACATCAGAGATAAAGACAGAAAAACTCTGTACATTGTGCGTTTTGCTCAACAAATTCGCGTCAATCTTACACGATTTCTATTTACCAAAAACAATAAACGTCTTTTTTTCCAAATTACCCTGAAGGGAGAGTGAACTTAAAAAGAATTTTAGAAAGCTAATGAAACATCGATTATTCAAATTACTTTGAATATTGCACTGGAAAACTTTACCAACCGAATTCACCATTGATTCATGAATTCGATTGAAGGCAAAGTTTATTTTATAATTCTAATTAAAGCACTTTAAGGGACATTTTATTGTTGGAATTATAACTAGTTACTCCCTTATTATTTGCAAGCGTTTTATATTGTTGATGTTCTTGTTGTTGTCTTTTCTTACAAAATCCTAATAAACGTTTGCTTGCAATAGTTGACAACTATTCTACCGATTAATTTAAAAAATCTCTAATTAATAAATCAGTCGACCATTTAAGTACATTATGATTGCTGTTGAGACTCGTTTTATTAATCAAATAACAATAATAAATTAATAAAAAAAATGCTGCACTAATTATGGAATTTCTTACGGTATTTGCTAAAAAACAATTGGAATTTCAAAACATTTAAAAAAGCTACCGGAAAACAACTACCAATATGGTGTTTCTTTGTCATAATAAACAAATTATCAGTCGATTTATGAATTAGAAAAAAAACACCTACATCTTTCTGATAATATCTATAAGATGATAACAGTAAAGAATTATTAAAATAATATCACTAAATTGCCCACAAATAATTAAAAATAAATAATCAACAAAAATTAATCTATGAGTAATAAGAATAGTTATAGTCAGGGACACATTTATACTTATATATGTTTCACTGAACGTATAGAAGAAGATGATAGTTTACATAAAATTGACAAATGTTCTTATCAATTATTGAGAATTATACACTTTTTTCTGTATATAAATATACAGTGAAACCTCCCGTAAAGTGTCCGTTATTCAAGAGAGATTTGACTGTAATATGTTTAGCTTTAGAACGATCTTTTTAACAAAGCTGCATTTTGCTCTAAAGATTTATAAAAATAATTATTGATTGTTAAGAACAAACCTTATCTATTTATCTGTCTATAATATAGGTACAGTTTTAATTTTATTACACAATTACCGTTTCCTTGGCCAATGTAGTAATGTTTTTATAAAACGTATTAAACGATACGGTAATGTAAAATTAAAACTGTTATCAAGTAGATGTCATTGTGATTTCATACTAACTAATTTACGACTCCTGGCACGGACCTCTTGTCTTATATTTGTATATTCAAACCATAAAACGTTCGGTATTAATGTCGTGTCTCTGAGAAGAAGAATTTCAGAAATTTTCCTATAAAGAAAACAAACAATAAGTGCTAATTATCTTTTGATAATATTAAGAATAGATACCATGAAACTATTTGTGGAAATAATGGTGTAAATACTAAATAAGTTAAAGCAAACCAAAAAGTTGCAAATAGAATACCAACAAATGCACCACAAATCACTTGTGATAATGTATGATATTGTAAATATAGTCTACTTATAGATACTAGAATTGCCATAATCAATGATGAGGAGATTATTAAGATTTTTGAGACATTCTCTATGATTGTATTGTTGTTCATATGGTGTAATCTACAAAATAGTTGTTTTTATCGAATACTTTCGTTCAACATTAATCTTTACCGTATAAATACGAAATATATAACGTAGGTGGCAAAGAACCATACGAATTGGGCATGTGATGATGGCATTCCATATTCCCCATACAGATCTGTACGTCTCAACGGTCTCTCTTCACAAATTGTATGTTTTAAACAATAATTCAACAATTCAGAACATAATGTTCCTATAAAAAATGTTATCTGGAACGAATATAACGAAACGATCAATAAATCAAAACAATAGCAGGTGGGCTATTTGTAGATACCGTATGTAAATCACGTCGGAATAATATTAATGCAACAAAACCAGCACCAATACCGAATGGTGTTAAACTAATCAATGCAAATAGTTTCCCAAGGAAATCACCTAAAATCCAATAAATTATTGTTTTCCTCCAATTATTATTATTAACACAACACAATAACAGTTATTCTATTGACGTTTTCGTATTGATAAACTACTTTGTAAAGGTCAATTAATCATTGATAAATAGTAATTTCGTAATGATATAATTGAATAGATTACCTCTTGGATATTCGACTAATGTTAATGATAATGGTACCCACTCAGTTCTGTCATTTTCGGCGAGATTTTTCGGAAAATTCTCATGTGGAAAACTAGTCGACGTAGCCATTTTGCATTTTCTCGCTGCCACTGTCAACAATCAACAATGCCACCTGTATTACCGGCCAACAGTGTCACCAAATTCGTAAACATTAAAAAAATTGCTACAAATAAACTACTCCAAATTACTCCAAATTAATTCACCTTCAATGTTAGACAATTTATAAACTCCTTATGATTACGATTTATTTGCGCAAAATTTGATGAAGTAATCTTATTTTATTATTTGATAAGAATATTGCGATTTTTCTTCTGCATTGCTCCACAGTAGTTCAAGTTCAAATGTCGAAGAGTTGTAGTTCCAGAATACGACCGAATTCTAACCTTATTTTGTCCTTTCAATTATTGTAGGTTAATTTAAAAATTGCCCCTGAATTTTTATCGTTATTCAATAAAATTGATAAGAAATATGTTGTTTAGAACGTGTCGCACATTGAACGTACTCACGCGATTATCGACGCTGTCGAAATCGAACTATATCAAGTGAGTATGAATTAATTTTTTCTTAATAATTCAATAGACGTGTGGTTTAACATTGACCTTTGATTTCTTACGTTAATTAATAGTACGATAGTACGATGTTTTATTCTTTAGACCGATAATTATGAGTCGAACTGTATCATCTGCAACAAACAAGGAAACTTTTAATACAATTCAAGAATGTAAGTTTTTAGACATTTTATCATCTTTTTTTTCTTTATTAATGTTCCATAATAATTGTTACAGTGAGTGAAACGCTAGCGAAAACAATGGGCGTAGAAGTTGGCTATAAACCGATACCATCGAATCGTAATCATTTAATACAGTATTTACCAAAATCACAAAAAGACCTACCACCAAGATCAATGAAAGACAGTTTTCTAGTAGCATTAATACCACTATCAACAGATCTAGCTTTACAAGATAAATATATAACGTTTCTAGGACATGTTAGACTTGGTAGATTATTAGAAGACATGGATATATTTGCTGGTATATAACTATAATTAATCAATTCGTAATCTTGTTAATTATTGTTGATTATAATTGTAGTAATGATAGCACAAAAGCACATTTTGAATCCAAATCTACCGAAAGATGTACCATCACCGCATACCCTTGTAACAGCTCTAGTCGATCGTATCGATTTCAGTGATTATGTACCGAAACCACAAGAAGATATAAAAATTTCGGGTCATGTTAGTTGGGTTGGCCGGTCATCATTAGAAGTTGTTGTATGGTTAGAACAACAATCATATGGGACTTGGCATCGTATAACACGTGCGTTATTCTTAATAGCAGCTCGTGATCCAACAAATAAAACGGCTGCCGTTGTTAATCCATTAGTACCGGCTAATGATCGTGAACGTGAAATTTTCTCCGGTGGTGAACAACGTAAACGTAATCGTATTTCTATCCAGAAACAACACGTATCAAAAGTGATACCAAATGATTCTGAATTACGTATTATACACGATTTATATTTACGTACAACTGTCGATAATAATGTGAAGAATATTAATTTACCATCCGGTTGTGAGTGGATGGAGAATTGTTCAATGTCGAATATAATTTTTTCACAACCAGAACATCGGAATTTACACAATACGGTATTTGGTGGGTTTATTATGCGACAAGCATTAGAATTAACATGGGCATTAGGGTTTCGTTTCAGTAAATATCGACCGAAATTGAAGAGTATTAGTGATATTAATTTTAATAAACCGATAGCTGTGAATTCATTGATACAAATGTATGCTGTTGTTGTATTCACACATATGCAATATATACAGATTGCTGTTTATGTTGAAACATTTGATCCAAATACAGGACGTGTGGATACAACAAATACATTACATTGTACATATGAAGTACCGGATGTTACATTAGAAGTTATACCGAAGACGTATCATGAAACAATGATGTATATTGATGGTAGACGGCATTTCTTTGAAATTATGAATAGTGGCAACGAGAGTTCGCTTGATCTAACCGATGAAGGTATCGTTAATAAGAGTAAATTGTAAATGTTTAAGTTACTCATCATTGCGGGTATTTAATCAGTATTTTTTTTAATAATTGCTTAGGTGTCGGTAATATTTTTAGAATTATTTATTAACCGTTGATATTTTAAAATTTTATATAGATATATTTTTTATTTAAATCTTATAAAGAATTTAGAAAAGAAAACAATATGATATAAAACATAATAATTAAACATTATTGTTTAAATACTAATTACACAATAAATTAAACAATTACTTCGGTAAAATTGGTGATATGATATAACATTACATAAAGCACTTTTTAAATTAATTAAATAACATTAATAAAAAATTTATTGTTTTTATTTGGGTGGTTTTCTTGCAAAGCGTAGACTAATCCCTTTATGACGTTTTCTACTACCGTTCTTTATACGTTTCTTATCAGTATCAGTATCAGTATCGGTATTTTTAGGTTGAAATGGTCTTGTAAATTTAATTAAAAGTTCAGGTGATCGGAATAGGAACATTAATTTAGCAAATAAATCCTCTTCTAAATCGTAATGTTCAAATTCACGTACTGTATAAATATCGAAAATTAATTTCCATATTCGATCAACATTCGGCAATTCAACATACCAAATTGAATGTATAACACCAGTCAATATACTATGAACAGTTCGATAAACCACATAAAAATACAAAGCATACAATCCCAATATCCTAAACAACAACAATAAACATAGATTTAAATAATTAAAGGTACAATTTTAAAGTTCCTTTTCTCAATGATTCTATATAAAATTAAAGCAATGCTAAAAGAAAACTACCAACTACATATGCTTATAGAAATTTGCTTAATTAAAATATTCCTGAGTGTATTAGCGCGAACATTCTTATATAGAATAAATTGTCATGTAGTAGTAGTAGTAATTGTAGAGAAAAACAAATTTGTAATGTTGCAATTTAATCAACATCTTCACCACCTTCCTCATCATCATCTTCTTCCAATTCTTCTTTAGGACGACTCCATTTAATAAGCGTCTCCGGCGATCGAAATAGAAACACTAATTTAGCAAAGAGATCTTCTTCAAGCACGAATTCACGTGCTTCACGTACTAAATAGATATCAAGGCATAATTGTAAGATACGATCAACATTCGGTAGATCTTCAAACATGATCTTTGAATATTGATCGATGAAGAAGCCTTTTAATACACGTGATGCTACAAAGACTAGAGTTGTATAGAGGCCGATAATACTGTAAATCGTATCAATATTGATAAGCATTAAGCAAAAGCACAATTTAAAGATTATATTAAACAAAAAACAAAGATAACTCACCCTCCTTCTGTAATTATATTCAATTTCGATGGGAAAGTTTTGTCGTTAAACGTATATAAAATAATCGATTCACAATCATGGAATGCAATCTTTTTTAGATAATTCTTCTCGTTGTCATCATCGCATAATTCGGTAATTTTCCACCATTCTGTATTCTGTTCTGCACTATTATTAAGTACTAAACTAAGCGTACGTTTAGAAGCAGCTTCTTGTACTGGTTCAGGTTTCATTAATTGTGTTATCGGTTTTGCTGTTCCTTTATTTGTAACTTTAATAAATTTCGGTAGAATATATTCAAGTAATACTGGTGATGCTGTACGATCACCTTCCAACATTTCTAATAGACTCGTACGTGTTGGATTCAAGTTTTTACCACCAGGTATTTTCATCTGTATTGTTTCGGCAACAACAGCTGAATCTTCTGTTTTTATACTTCTATGAGTTATCTTATATTGAAGACGTACAGTTAACGGTTGAGCTATAATTTATATTTACAATTTAATAGTATATTAAAAAACGAGTTTCAGACAATTCCTATACGAGACCAAGTTTAAAAAACGAGCGTACTAGCGCGAGTTTTTTAATGATTGAGTACAGGAATTGACTTCTGAGTTTTTTTATACTATTTTTTCTATTTTGCACCCTTTTTTAATAAAAAAATGAACCCTCGAATTTCGCGATAGTTGGTATTAACTAGAACGACATTTTAAAATTATTCAATTGTTTTTTTCTTTTGAACTTCCTCTTTACATTTAAATTCAGAAACCACCACAAATGTGAGTGGCAACAATAAATAATAAATTAAATCAAAAT
>JAZBGW010001770.1:1113-13957 GCA_037464815.1 Mylabris variabilis | reverse complement strand
TCAAATTGTAAACAGTCTCTAGAATTTGCCTAAATTTTTTTATTCTTTTAATTAATTTTGCTGCCCCAAATTTTAGCCGCGCTTGTTTTTTGAACCCCTTGCACACCACCTGAGGACGCCGCTGGATAATACTAATGAACAATTGCTTGATGTTAATGAGATAAAAGCTGCTTCCGAAAGCTCTGAATATTATAAAAGGCTTAAGAACTTTTTCTGTTAACATTGATGACTTTAAAGCATTTTTGAATTAACAAAAGTTTAGAATTGCATTTTTAAAATTTACTTGTTGCAATTAAAAATAAATCAGTAAGGCAGAGAAGTATTTTCTAATTCATGTCACTTGTTATTAATAAGTAAATGTATAACTTTGTTTTCCATTAAAAATTCTTTTGATTCGTAAATTTTCTTTGTTGTTTTCTTATAAGCGGACATCTCTCATAAAATGTGGAACTGTCAGTGTCCGCTTGTTAGAGATTTCACTGTATTTCCATAAACATCATCCGTCGAGAAAAATGTGCGAATATGGTCGTACAGGAAATCTCATTACTTAGTACGAATTAATCCCATCTCATGAACCTGTTCATTATCATAGGATAACTTCAAGCATTCGGGGCGACAAGAGTAAATCTGCTTTGATAATCTGATCTAATAAACTTAAACTTCATTTAATCTTCTTAAAGGAATACGAATTAAATCCATTGTCTTAATTTATTAAGAAATCTAAAGTAAAGTGAAGAATCTTTAATCTTTCCCTTTCAAATACGCTTGAGTTGTTCTAAATTGATTTCTCAAGTTATAGATTACAGTTCGGCGTAAGATAGACGACAACTGTTTGAAAAGATAAAAAGCTTTCCCAGGCCGACTTTCCTAAGACGTTTTCTATGTTCATTTTACATTATTAGGTTTCCGTACAACTACATTTATACTTGCCGATCTTCAGACAGTAGTAGAAAATCAATGTTCTTCTGTTGTAGAATATTAAATTGTATACTATGTGGGTTAAGCCATTTAATTTGAAAGCTTTAACATTATAATCGAGCGCCTTTTTACGGTTATGGTCATTATTTGAACAACGAAATGAAAGCTATTTGTGTTGTGTTGTAATACAAAATCTTCTAATCGATCGGTGGAAATGACCTCATTCAAATACGGAGAAAATAGCAACGTTAACTTTTAAATGGAGCAATTTTTCGATGAAATTTTATAACAAAATCCGCCAACCGAATGCGATAGAACGAATGAGTTATGGAAAATCAACAATTTTAAACGGCTCTCTCATTGCTTTCAATGAAAGTAAATATTTGTAAAGGAATTGGCTTGAATGCAATTTTCAAAAAGAGCAGATAAACAGAGACATCAATAGAATCTTAATACTTGCTCTCTTATGGTATTGTCTATTTGACTTTAATGTGATCTTAAATTGGTCTTTATTGCTAAATTTCTCGTGCCTACCGGCCACTGAAACTGAAGTTTCTCTTTGGTGTGGTTCACCGCAACGGCTGAGCTTCATTTCTTTTCCCCAAAGTCCAAACTTGATTATTTGTATTGTGCCATTCGTGGAACTTTCGCACTTATTGTTAGATCTATCGAATATTGCCGTAAAGTCTGTCGGCTGCCTTGCTAGACAGAAAAATTCCCGTGTCTATCGATTTTACCGTACATCCCCAGAGAAGCAATTTTCATTCTGCAGGTTGTAAATTCTGCTGATTATTTGCAATGTTTACCAACTAGAATTTATTAGAATTTACACTACCTGAAATACGGAAAAAACTCCATCTGTTCATTCAACATTGCAAGCATTCTAATTATCATTTTTAATTTACACAAGAATAAGTGAATGTTGAAATTCTTTTTATATATTCAACTGTAATCGATTTTCTGCTTTTGACATAAGCTTTATCAAATCAAGCATTTTCATAGCTCGTCTAATAACGATACTCAAAATGGAAATTAATTGGTTTGGATCCATCAGTCGACTTCAATTTGTACCATTGTTTGCGTTATTTCTGATTTGAAAAGCGATAGATTTAGGTAAATGAGAAAAAAGGGAGCGGTAAATTAGTTTTATTGCATTTATGCTGTGATATTGTTGATCAAGAAGAGCGTTTATGAAAAGAGGAATAGTGACAGGTTTCACAACCTTTTTCCTTTTGATGCATCTTAAAAAAAGATCTCCATCGTTAAATATTGATCAGATGTACTCATTCTAAACGTATAAAAGATATCAATGTGTTCTTTTTATATAGATTATTGATTTAATTACAGTTTGATGGTTAGTTGACCTGTTTTCTTGATTTAATTAAACACATCAGTTTTCAAGTAAAATCATTGATCAACATTGTACACAAAGTTGAAAGCAAACGTTACACTAATTTGAAACTATGTAGTCTAAGTCTTCATTGTTATTAAGTTTGGATTTATGTATATACAAACTCTATAATAAGTATTCAAACTGATATACCTAGTTGTTAAATTATAATGATGAAGCGATATTTTCCAAGAATATTAATGGATACTTTTACTTGACATTTCTGGTTGAATTCTTCCAATTTTACTGTTTGCCCTTTACATTCATCATAACTTTGAAATAAAAGTAAATGTTTCTAGAATGCCAACAGTGACTTTTATTTAGAGCTAAATAAGCTTCTTGAGATGTTACAGGACATTTAAGGCTCACAACACCAACTTTGGGTCCTTCTATTTGTTATAATTATATTAATGGAACAGCCTCTAGCAGTAACATTATATATATGCTATAATAGCATCTTTGCCGAAGGTTAAACGAAATTGTCTGTATTTCTACTGTAGACAATTCTAATTTAATAGAATTGTTCAATAATAATAATTTGTTGGATTATTTCCTATATAGACGTTATTTATTCCAGTTATATTCAGTAGCTAAGCTTCTATTGATTTTCTATTAAGCGAAATTAAAAAGTAGCGTGTTTGATACGTAAAATGATTTGCAAGCGGATTACATAAAATTGCCATCAATGTGTAAAATGTTTCATCAAAAAATAACACAATCAATAAAGTCTGATTAAATTCACGTCTGTGTACCGCGAATTTATTAAAATCCTAGCCGAAGACAAGAAAGCTATTATTGTGTCATTTTTCAACACATTCAACACGATCATTAATCACAATTTGCCGTAAAGAAGAGCAATCTTTCAGCTATACTTTCAAACATTTATCAACACAAAATTGTAACAGACCAATTCTTTTGAACGTGCACGTAGTTCACACTCAATAGCGTTTTTCTCAAACTAATACCTCAAATGATTAGAGAATATTTAAAATGTAGGCAAAGCAACCATCTCGAGCTTCGGAAGTGGTTCATTTTAATGTGTTTGACCTAAATCACTAAACAATTTGCTTTTATGTTTTACGGTAGCTTAGTTAGAAAGCATTTCTTATATAGAGCTTTTAAGGGTTTTACTTTTACACTCAATCTTGTTATATGTTGAAATGTTTTTGTTATCTCAATTTCAAATCCGATTTGGTTATTTTCTTGATGGGAGTATTATTCGATAAATTAAACAAAATATTGTCTACTTTAAGAGAAATTATTGACAGTTTAGCTTTTAAGCGAGTGTCACGTACCGTTTTTATCGAAATTATATTGCATTGTTGAAGAAATTCTACAAAACTCGAAAACTAGATCTATTTTATCTTCCTTTAGTATTTTTGACAAGTTGAAAACTGCTAGTAAGACTATATGTATGTAGTTTTAAACTAGATTGTACAACTATTCTCTAATATCAACAAATCCAATTTAACTTGTTAATCGAATTTTGCCGTCCAAATGGAATTTCTTCGGCTCTATTTCTAAGTTGTCAGTAGTGGAGGAAAAAGACTTATTGAAGATAATAGTTGTATTTTTATTTATTATAGGGAGAAACAAAAAAATTCAATGAAACTTTTAGAAATAAATAATTTGTGTTGGAAACAAATGGACACATTTCGCAATTGATTAACGTCAACAATTCTCTTTAGGAATTAATTAACTTGTAATAAATTTTATTGTAATTCGATTAAAGTTTTACGTGTCCAATTAATAAACGTTTAAATAGTGACATCCAACTGTTTCAAATTTCTATTGTCAGTACAATACGGCATCAAATTTAAACTTGTAAATTTATTGCATTCGAATGAAATTTACGGTTTAGCTACTTTATAAGTCTCTTGTGGTACCATCACTTCCTAACGTTCTCTTGAATCCGACAAGACAACGTTGGAAAATTACACTTTTAAAGAAGATATACCATGCCAACTATTACCTTTTGATTGATTTTCAGGTGGGTCTGTCACGTTTGAAAGAATCCGTTGCACCAGCTGATACGGATCGTACGCCAGAAATTCGACCAACCCTCGACTATTACCCGTTCGCTACCGTACTCAGATTGCGTGTTTTACAGGTGATTTACATATAAATATTTTTTGTTGCCTGAAATAATTCTGGAGAAAATTTTAGATTGTTTGCGGTATATCTTTCCTGATTATCGGCACGGTGGCGTTTATCGAGGAGAAAGGACGCATGAATCTTGGATTGGCGATACCAGCAGGAGGTGCGACAATACTAGCCGCAGGTAAAGTAACAATTCAATATTTTCGTTAAAAAATTGCCAAACAGCATCTATTGTATGTAGAATTATTTTGTGTAAATAGTCGAACAATAAACAAGGCAATCAACAGAAATAATTACTTCCACTATATGTGGATTGTATTTACATTGTAACAATGTTGAATTATTCTACGAATAAATTATTGAGAAAGTTGAAGGGTAAATAAATGGGTTTTTTGGTGAAAGGGGTGGGCTAGGAACAAGAAAGGACTAGCAAAAAAGGCTATATACCAACCGCCTGATCCGAAATGTAAAAAGAAAATTGAGAAGGAAGCTTTCAAAATTATGAAATCAGCACAGTTCAAAGGCATAGATCAAAGTAACATAGCCCGAAAATAAAAAGAAACATCATTTCAATCCCCAGTAAAAGTTAAATTTAAAACGGCTATAAATTCCTTTTGAACAGCAAATCATATAAAAATAATTCCATCTGGAATGTTTGCAATTTAATGTTGTTACAACTTATTTTGAATACGATAAAAATAAATTTATACAAATATATGACTCTACAAATATCAAAGTTGCTATTTCAGTACTGAACAAGGCAATTGTAGATTTGATAAAATTGCCTTATTTGTAAAAAAGTAGATACTAATTAATAGTCTGCATCAGTGGCAAACTTTTTTGGCTCGGACAATTATTATGAAAATTGGCTTTCGGTATAACAATAATAATTATTTTTAGCTTCAACAATTTTTCGATTATACAAATGTTGTATATCCAGGGCTGGCGTTATATCTTGCGAGGCCCTGTGCATAGTAACGTGAGGGACCTTCTTTGATATGAAAAATACTTGGAAAAATTTTAATTTGCTTTTATGGAATTATTTGTTGCTTTCAAGAGTCAACAATAGAGAAAGTCTCAAAATTGATGATCCACGATTACTGTGGCCAAAAATAGTACTTAGGGTGGAAACAATTCAGGTATAAAACTTTATAAAGGTGCCTCAATCTCTATTCCTGAACGATTCGATAGAAAAATTGATAGAAAAACTAGTGGTTTATAATCAAAATGTCTTAAAATCTAAAATCAAAGGTAAGAATTTAACACAAAAATCGACCAATAATTTTCTAAATTTTATTCTCACCACGACTTAAAACTGGAGTTTACTAAAAATTAATGATTTTAAAATAAATATCTTAAAATCTAAATTAGAAGGCTAGAATTTAGATGAAAAATTAATCTAAAGTGACCTCTTTTTATAATTCAATGGCAAATTCGCCGAAAAGTCGCAATTTTAGTCCGAAAACATCTCAAAAGTGTCACAATTTTGCATTTTTAGACTCCAGAACAAAATTCAGTTAACATTGATAATTTAGAACGAAAAGGTTTTCAAACATGCGAGAACAGAATTTACTAAAAATTCTGATTTGGAAGGAAAATTGAAAAATCGATTAAAAGTGTCCAAATAGATGTTTTTATAATTCATTACAGAAATTTACTAAAAACCAGTGCTTTACGATTTTTTTTTTTGTAAACCCAATGCTAAAGGTCAAGAATAAAGATCAAAAGATAAAATCAAACTTTCTAAATCGTTACCTTTTTCCACTTAAATAGCAATTTTTTTGGGCACTGAAATTGAGACTAAACTTGCCTACATTGTTCTCCTTTGACTACTCACTGAAAGCTCATCTCATAACTCAAAACAATTCACTTAAAAAAATCGATGAAAACCAAATTCCTTGAATTTGTAGGCCCGTGTGAAATTGTATAATTGACATCATGTCGGCCATGCTTTTAACTATCGAATTTTGTAAAATACATGATCTTAAAATTGTCATATTATACAGAAATAGGGTCAGGCCGCCTGACTTACCCGCTTGAGCCACTCACTCAAAGCCAGTCCGCCCCTGGATCCGGCAATTCGCATGCATACAGTGCAAAATTTCAGTTAGCCAAAATTCTTATTTTACTATACGTAACCAAAAGTTTAATTAAAATTGAAAAGTTTGGTTAAAAAATCTACTAAATTTAACTAAATCTACTTTTGAAAACTGCATAAGAAAATTTGTTAAAAATTATAACTTAGGAGGAAAAAGTTCATAAATCTTAATTGAAAGTCGAGAATAAAAAGCAAAAATCGATTAAAAGTAACCACACGGATTTTTTTATAATTTATTGCAAAAATCAGTCCATTATAACAATTACTTGGTAAAACCTAGTCTAAAAGTCAATAATTTAGTTCTATAATAGATTAAAAGTTTATAAATTGTCTACTTCACGGCTTAGTTGTTACTAAAATTTATTAAAAATTGACGATTTATAACGAAAGTATCTTATTTTTTGAACATGCATATTAAATGATAATGGGCCGTATTCTTCTGTTATGATTAGCGGTAGTGACATTATTTAAATTCACTAGTAGATCTATTGATTAAGAATTTAAAGACGTCTATTAATCAAAATTTTAATGAAAACAGATGCCAAATAATGTTTAAACTATTCGCTAAATTAATAGATGTCAAATATCAAACAAATATTGTAAAGATCAATGTAGAAATTTATCAGGAGCAAATACAAGAGTCCCTGTCGTAATTTTCTTAGCGCTTAACCTTAAAGTTTCCCAAAATCCGAATATTTTTCGATTTTGTTTTTCATTTAGAGAATATTATTTTTGTGTTCATTTGATTTAAGATATTAAAAATTAGTCGTTTTATTTCCGATATAGTGTAACTGTTAAAACACCACTTCAATTTCTTCAATGTCCAAAAATTACAATAGGGCACTTTCACTTTCAGTATCTATACAGCCTAAATGTTCCCTTAAAGTTGTTGTAACAATTATTTTATTTTTAACACAATTGAAATACATAGAAAAAATGTATTTCTATTGTCCATATTTCGTTCGAAGAGTTACAAAAAGACGATCTTCATAAACAATTAAGCAAAAACGCAGTTAGATTAGTTATTTCTTTGGTGAGGTCAGATTTAGAATCAACATTTAGTAGCAATATTAACATAAATTCAGAAATTTAAGTCCTAACAGCTCTTAAATTTTATCTTAGTTATCAAATTGAAATAGCTCGGTACAGAATTACTGAAACAGGTTTTTATGTTTGGATAGATACTACTTCTTTTGCAAACGTGATGATATAAAGTAGGTATATCTATAAATAGAAAACAAAATCAGATCCCTAATTTGCTCCCTAGAATTGTACCAACATGTAAAAAGCCCAAATTATATTAAAGAAATTTCAAAAATGACACTAATGATATCCGCTAACTAATAAATTGGCAAAATAAAGGAAAGAATAGGGCATGTATTAAAATATTAATTGAACGTTTTGACCAAACAAAGGGTTATATATAAAGTAAACCCTCGTTAAAGCGAACCCCGCTTACACGAACACCTCAGTAAAACGAATACAAATGGAGGTCCCTACAAAATTTCTTAACATTCTCATAGCTAGAACGAAATGTCGTTAAAACGAACAGAGTTTAGACGAACAGACTTTTTTCAGTCCCGACGAGTTCGTACTAACGAGGGTTTACTATAATATTACAATATACATAGGTATATGTATAAATTAAAAATTTATACCAGGTGATTCACCTAAAACGAGAAATTCTTAACGCAACTCCCATTATTTGACGAGATATTCGAAAAATATTTCAAGGATTTGTAGGGTGGAACCTGAAGACCATTTTAGCAAAATTAGAATCTCGGAGCTCATTTGTAAGAACGCTCGTTTTAGACAAGGTCGAGATTTTCAAAAACAAACTAAATACTCAGAAAAGTGGGAAACATTCCCACCTGTTCCAGCATAAAATTTACAAAAACGAAGAAGATCAATGTTGGGAGGGTTCCCCAACCATTCTAGGTCGTTTAACGTGTATAACTCGTTCTTGAAAATCGCGACATCGTCAGAAGCAAGCAATTTTTGACCAACTTACAAATCAGCTACGAGGTTTTAATTTTGCTAAAACGTTCTTCAAGCACCCTACTATAAATCGTTGAAATATTTTTCAATTCGTTCGACAAATAATGAGAGTTGCCATAAGAATTTTTCATTTTAGGTGAATCACCCGGTATAATATTAAAATATTGTTTAGAACGGTTGATCGATTATTTAGTTATAGAATGTCTAATCAATATTTTAAACAAAGAGAAAGAATTTGGTCCCGTAAATCATAATTTTAGCGTCCCTGTGAAGTGGCGCGCTCAGGTAGTGTCTGAACTGTTTGAGCGCTAGCGTTGGCCCTGACTTTAAGGACACTTGTATGGATTGGTCGCCATCAAGACACATACATAACATAAATAAGTTGCACAACGAAAACACAACATTAGAAACTGAAGTAGTCAAAAAGCACTTTGTTAGATTTGCTAGCATATGGCCCACCGGGCATTTGCCCGACAGCCTAGACCACCACTCATCTGCATGTTACATAGATGTTTGTGAAAGGAATTTCCTTTGAAAAAACGTTATTTATGTTTTAACAGAGCATTCACGTTGAAAAATGTCGATAAGAGTATTTTTAGAGTTGTTTCTATTGTTTGTAACAACTAAACTGTCATTTCAGTTTATTAAAAATTCTTTGTAAATATTGAAGCTTATTATAAAATTTACTGTTCGAGTCCAGCATAAAAATAGAAAATATACAACGTATATAAATTAGATCTACCATTCTGTAATAAAATCATTAAATATTGCTAAATATGAGCTCTTTGTCGTCTAGGTTGATATACAATTACTTTATATAATAAATTTGTGAATTTAAGATAGTAATGCACGTCTGGTGAAGTAGGTTCATTTTCACTTGGATCGTTATTTTACTCTCACATGCTTTGGTGTTATGTTAAATGAATTATACAGAAAAAGCGTTCTTAGAAACTTTAAGCTAATCTCAAAGTTACAACATTCTCGCTAGGCACCTACACCTAAAAAATATGCCACACGAGAAATTGTTGATTATTTAAATTATGTACAGGGGCGTATTAGGAGCTGAATACATTCCTGATAGTTACGGCTTATGTCTCCCTATTCAGGGTGTGCCTTAGTGATGGGCTATTAAAAATATAAGAAGTTCTAATTAATGAATGCTTTTCGTCTGAAGTACTTTTGGAAAATATGTATTTTCATTGTTTTAGCAACCCCCGTTACGTGAGGTATTGTACCCTACTCCCTTATTTTAAACAAATTTGTATATTTTTTATTGCTTTTTTAAAGTTTTTGATAAAATCAAAGGGGACTTTGATAATATGACCCATGAAAGATATGTTTGTCAATCTTTGGTTAAAAAATTCATAATACAGAAGCTATTGCAGTTGAAAGGTTAAAATTTGGAATTCTAATAGCACAAGCAATGTACTTTCCATCAAATCTTACAGCTTTTAATTACCTTTCAGTATTAGCTGTAATAATTTTTTTCAGACAATTTTCAGGGTAGATCTTGCTTATTTTAAATATAACCCCATATTGTTCGTTTTATGGTTAGCTAAAGAAAAGAATTCTGCATCGACCTATATTACCATTTCCCATACGTATCTGATGATTTTTCAGTTATTCAAAATCTCAAATTTCGTCCAGCTTTCTCCCCTGAAAAAAATATAAAACATAGAAGGCTTAGCAAAACTACATCCAATTCAATTGTCACAATTAACATGAAAATAATTAATTAATTTTAGAATATTTCGATGAAGAAAAATGGTAGAAATTGATAATTAATTAAACCAATATTTATTGGATTTGCTTTTTGTGGGAGGTGGTTGGACGAAATCGAATATTTTAAATATTTTATAAATTATCAAATACACTTTGATACAGATTTATTTCTCTATCCGACCATATCAAGAAAGATGTTCCATTTAAAATAAGCAAGATATTATGGTTTGAAAATTGCTTGAAAGAAAAATTCATTTCAGCAAAACCCTGAAAGATAATTGAATGCTAAATTTTTATTAGAAAGTACATTTCTTAGGCTATTTATATTCCAAATATTAACATTTTGTTTGAGAATTATAATTTTTTTAATCAAACACTGGAAAACTTAAAATTTTATGAATATCTGAAAAACTTTCAGCTTTAGAACCTATGTTGCATTATCAAAGTCTTCTTCGATTTTATCACAGAATTTAAAAATGCAATAAAAATATACTATTCTATTTAAAATAAGAGAGCAAGGTGCACTACCCTATATAACGAGGGTTGCTAGAACAACGAAAATATTTTTTAGAGAAGGTCCAAGAAAGATGATGACTATACACCAACTTATACTTTTAATGGCACATTGTCTTGGGTCATCCTGTATAATGACAAGTTATCATTGATAACTAAGGGCTAAATATTACACACTGTTATACGAACATAAAATGTAAAAACGTTATCGACGTCCTTTATAGAAATTTCGTGAAGTGTAGAATTATTTACTTCATTTTTATAGGAGTGATTAATTAAAAATTATATTTGGATCAATCAAGCAAGAACGTGGAAAACGAGACGAGTGCAATTCTACTTAAATTGAAATGAATTCCTAATAAAGATCAAGTATAATAACAAGCTGGTGTTAGTCTAGAAATGAAAAATCTATAATCAAATATTCATGAGATCATGTCATGTCCCGGCGCATCCGCCAATTTTAACATATAAAAAAAAAGGAGCACAGTAATGTTTCACTGCCACTCCTTACCATTATATATTCATGCTTTATCGTTAAATAACAAGTAAATTGATTAAAAACATAATCGACGAAATTGAATCCTTTTTTTAATTCTGTAGAGTATGAAAATTTACCGATCAAATATTTGTAAATTGCGTTTAACGAATGCTATTAGAACACAATTCCAACTGTCAAGCGAGCAGATCGTACATCTTGTTCGTTCAATGAAGATATTTCAGACTTAATCGGCATTAAATCTGTACCGATTCTGTCGAATAATATTTAGGCTAAAGAACGGAAATGTCAATATAAAATCGAATTTTTTACTTAACAAAAAATACATAATAGAGCTATAACAAGATGGTAGAAAATATGCGAAATTTAGAATAAGTTTTCAATCCTAATAAAGACATTTGTAGTCCGATCACGAATAGTGGGAGGAACTGGTAAGGTTCTATATTGTCGAAATAAAATGAAAGTAGGCACAAAGTGGAAGAAAGTCTAAATAAAATTCCCTATGTTTCGATAGATGCAGTTTGTAGTAGTTTAATAAAATCCATTGCCATTCCGGATTTTTATTACTTTTCAACTTTATTGCAAAGTAAATGTGTGTTTATTTTTCAGCTGCTAGTATTCATACAACTAAAGGTTTCGGTGGCTACCGTTCATCCACTTGTATGCCAGGCTCAAGTTTGCGTTTCCTCGGTCCATCCGTACGAATCGCCATTCCATTAACGATTCTATGGGCAACTGCATGTTGTTTTGTTGCTGTCCTCATGCTACAATCAACAAAAGTCTTGAGTTGTTATCAAGATCATATCTGTATTACCGATCCACTAGTGGATGATAATGATTTAATAATATTAGCATCAGTTGAACTATTATTAGCTATTGTTACATTCATTGCTGTTTTTATGCTATTGAGAATCGATTGTAAATATGATCCAGATTGATCAATGCCGACCTCTGACCCTCAAGCAATTGGTGTTAGTGTTATTGGTGTCGGTGGTGGAGGAGGTGTTGGAGGTCTTAATATACCAACTATTACAACAACTACAAGTATTAATTCATCAACCACATGTGATAGAGTTGGAAGAATTGCTTGGATTGTTTAGATAAAGATCGTATGGAAAGGGGCCAATCAAGCCGTAATAACAATAAATAGATAGAAATGTCTCTCAAATTAATTAAATAGAATAATTAACTATATTAATCTAGAATAATTACTGTTTTCAAAAATAATGTTGATTTTATTGTACATCTATTTTTAACCAAAATTATAATCGATCATTACATGTAATCAATAATTTATGTAATTGCACTAATTAGAAAATAAATCGTCTTTATAAAATTCCTTTAGAAAAACTATCTATAGATCCTTGATTGCTTTTATTTTACAATAGAGACCTTGAGTTTAGCCTTATGACGTCACTGTACCCAACTACTAAGACACCATCTATGATGTAAACAGGCATTCTTAGCACTAACAAGGAAAGTGACACAACTGTCCCTCTCCGATTTTGACCAAACCTTACATACAGGTAGAGCATCAAAAAATAAGGCATGCCTATTTTTTGTAGCTGCCCATATTTACATTAAGGAGGTGAAATTGCCCCTTGAAATT
>JAZBGW010001769.1:0-11128 GCA_037464815.1 Mylabris variabilis | reverse complement strand
TATCCACTGCCAAATATTGTAAACATCTTTAATAGATAAAAAAGAAGAGAAGCACACACCTAGACAAAAAAAATAGCAAAACAACCGAATAAATTACTGTCCAAAACACTGTTGAATTTTTGACATGCAATCCACAATCAACAAGCATTAATGCTTCTTTAAAGAGGTGCATAGAATTAATGATGATTGGCAAGGTTTTTTTTTTATTACAAAACTGGGCAAAATTATAAGAGACTCTTTAAAGATTGGAGCAAAATTTTTGAACCAGTGCGTTAAGCATTGTAGAAGCACAGGCTAAAAATTTATTTGGGTGACATTATTACCCTTACACATTTTAAATCTCCCCTACTTTAGTAGCCCTAAAACACAGCAGGAAAGGTTGTAAACACATACCAATAAAAAAAAGCAAAATAACGAAAAAACACAAGCATTAATGTTTCTCTAAACATGGGTAAAGAGTTAATGTTGATTGGCAAAATTTTGTCCTCTTTTACGTTTCCAAAGTTGAAAAAAATCTGCCTGGGCAAAACTATTTGAAAGTCATTGAAGATTAGAGCAAAATTTTTGAACCAGCTCCCTAAAAATTGTACAAGCATAGGCTAGAATTTTATTTGGATATCTCTGTTACCCTTACTTAACTCTATAAGCCAACAGGGACGGTTGTGAACCCAAGCCAAAAACAAATTACAAAAAATCGAGTTTAGTATCATGAACTCTTGACGTGCAATTAGGCTCAAATCCACTATCAGAAGCATTAATACTTTTCTAAATAGGACCATTACAAATGCTGATTACAAATTTTGGACTTCGTTCATGATCTTAAAAATAAAAACAATCTTTTTCTAAAAAATTATTAGAGACTCACTAACGGTTAACGCAAAATTTTTGAACCAGCTCCCTAGACATTGAAGAAGCAAAGAGGCTAGAAATTTGCATGGATGAATCTATTAGGCTTGCAAATTTCAACTCTCCCCTACTTCAATAACAATAAACTACAGTAGGAAAAGTTGTGAACACATGCCAACAAAGAAACAGCAAAATTACAAAAAACACAAGCATTAATGCTTCTCTAAACACGAGCTAAGAATTAATGTTGATTGGCAAATTTTTTTCTTTTGTCTCGGCAAAATTGTTTGAGAGTCATTGAAGATTAGAGCAAAATTTTTGAACCTGCTCCCTAAATATTGAAAAAGTAAAGAGGCAAGGAATTTGCTTGGATGACCCTATTACCCTTACAAATTTTAACTTTCCGATATTTTTGTTAAAATTTTAGGGTTATTACCCTGAAACATAACAGGAAAGATTGTGAACACATGCCAACAAAGAAATAGAAAAACTACAAAAAGCATTAATGATCTCTAAACACGAAGAAGGAATTAATGTTGATTGGCAAATTTTTGTCTTCTTTTTCGTTTCCAAAGTCAAAAGAAATCTTTCTGGGCAAAATTATTTGAGATTCATTGAAGATTAGAGCAAAATTTTTGAACGAGCTACCTAAACATTAAAGAAGCAAAGAGGGTAGACGTTTATTTGGATGTCTCTATTATCCTTAAAATTTTAACTCTCCTCTATTTTAATAACCCTAAAACACAACAGGGGCGATCGTAAGCCCAAACCGAAAAAAAATACAAGAAATCAAGTTTAGTAGCATGAATTCTAGACACAAATCCACTATCACGAGCATTAATGCTTGTCTAAACAGGACCACAGAAGTACTGATTACAAATTTTTGCCTTCCTTCGTGCTCTCAAAAATAAGAACAATCTTTTTGAGAACAATTATTTGAGACCCATTGAAGATTAAAGCAAAATTTTTGAACCAGCTCCCTACTTTTAAAGTACATCTTTTGCAACTTGGAATCTCAAAATTGCAAATCTTTGCTAAATAATTTTCCGACTACTTTCTAAGATATTGAAATGCATGATACAGTATTGAAAAGAGCACTTCAAAGAGCATTAAAGGGTTACTATTAATATTTTTTTTTATATTTTTCTCTATATCTCAGCTCGTATTAATTGGTTTAAAATGAAAATTCAACGGTCGATAGCAAATTTTAAGCGCTTTCCAAATCTTTAAGAAATTTTCCGATTGGCTTGTTAGTTTTCCGGAAAATTGATAAAAACGTAAGTATCCATTTGCCGGAATTTTTGCATAGTTTTAAAGATGAAGAACTACTGGACAATGCATTGTTTTAAGATCATCCCCCTATTTTGAAAAGTCTGAAATTCAACAGGGAGGATCACAAAACAAGACAAAAGATAAGCAAAATTATAAAAGGTCTCTACTTTTAAGGGCGCAAAGTACGTACATCTTTTGCGATTTGGTGTCCCAAAATTCCAAATAAAAATGCTAAATAATTTTTCGGCTAGTTTCTAAGATATTGAAATGAACGATACAGCATTGGAATGAGGTGTCCAAAGAGCATCAAAGGGTTACATTTATTTTGGAGAATGTTCAGAGGAATATCTTCGAGCATATTCTTTTATATTTTTCTCCATATCTCAGCCTATATTGATTAGTTTGAAATGAAAATTGAAAGGTCGATAGCAAATTTTAAGGGCTTTCCAAATCTTCAAGAAATTTTCCGATAGGTCTGTTAGTTTTCCGGAAAATTGATAAAAACGTAAATATCCATTTCCCGGAAGTTTTGCACAATTTTAAAAATGAAGAACTGGACGATGCATTGTTTTAAAGATCATCCCCCTATTTTGAAAAGTCTGAAATTCAACAGGGAGGATCACAAAAACAAGCCAAAAGATAAGCAAAATTATAAAAGGTCCCTACTTTTAAGGGCGCAAAGTACGTACATCCCTTGCGATTTGGTGTCCCAAAATTAAAAATAAAAATGCTAAATAATTTGTCGGCTAACTTCTAACATATTGAAATGAGTGATACAGCATTGGAATGAGCATTTCAAGGAGCATCAAAGAGCTACTTTTGATTAAAGGAACTTTCAGGAAATTGTGATCTACAGGGGAATATCTTGGAGCATATTTTTTTATATTTTTCTCTATATCTCAGCTTGTATCAATTGGTTTAAAATGAAAATTAAATGGCCGATAGCAAATTGTAAGAGCTTTCCAAATTTTCAAGAAATTTTTCGAAGGGCTTGTTAGTTTCCGGAAAATTTATAAAAACGTAAATATCTATTTCTCGGAATTTTTGCACAATTTTAAAGATGAAGAACCACTGGACGATGCATTGTTTTAAAGATCATCCCCCTATTTTGAAAAGTCTGAAATTTAACAGGGAGGGTTGTAAAAACAAGACAAAAGATAAGCAAAATTATAAAAGGTCCCTACTTTTAAGGGCGCAAAGTACGTACATCTTTTGCGATTTGGTGTCCCAAAATTCCAAATCTTTGCTAAATAATTTTTCGGCTAGTTTCTAAGATATTGAAATGAACGATACAGCATTGGAATGAGCTGTCCAAAGAGCATCAAAGGGTTACATTTATTTTGGAGAATGTTTAGAGGAATATCTTCGAGTATATTCTTTTATATTTTTCTCCATATCTCAGCCTATATTGATTGGTTTGAAATGAAAATTGAAAGATCGATAGCAAATTTTAAGAGCTTCCCAAATCTTGAAGAAATTTTCCGATAGACTTGTTAGTTTTCCGGAAAATTGATAAAAACGTAAGTATCATTTGCCGGAATTTTTGCACAATTTCAAAGATGAAGAACTACTGAACGATGCATTGTTTTAAAGATCATCCTCTTATTTTGAAAAGTCTGAAATTCAACAGGGAGGGTCGTAAAAACAAGACAAAAGAAAAGCAAAATTATAAGAAATTAAATCAGCTCCGTACTTTTAAGGGCGCAAAGTACGTACATCTTTTGCGATTTGATGTCCCAAAATTCCAAATATTTGCTAAATAATTTTGCGGTTAGTTTCCAAGATAGTGAAATGACCGATACAGCATTGGAATGGGCATTTCAAAGAGCATCAAAGTGTTACTTTTATTTTGGAGAATGTTCAAAGGAATGTTCAGAGAAATATCTTGGAGTATATTCTTTTATAGTTTTCTCCATATCTCAGCCTATATTGATTGGTTTGAAATGAAAATTGAAAGATCGATAGCAAATTTTAAGAGCTTTGTAAATCCTCAAGAAATTTTCCGATAGACTTATTAGTTTTCCGGAAAATTTATAAAAACTTAAGTATCCGTTTCCCGGAATTTTTTCACAATTTCGGAAATGAAGAACTTGACGATACGTTGTTTTAGAGATCATCCCCCTAATTTGAGAAGTCTAAAACACAATAGGTAGGGTCGCAAAAACAAGACAAAAGAAAAGCAAAATTATAAAAAATCAAATTTAATAAAACTAAATCAATTACAGTGTAACAGTCGAGGTAGAGACTGAAAATCACAGAATTTCCAAAAATTTATTCATTTCATCAGCTCCATTGTGAATATCAAAAATATTCGCTGCATTGTTCGAAAACTTTCGGGCAAAATTTCTTTGCAAAATACGTATAAGCAACATTTAAATTAGTTGGTATTTTATAATCAACACTATGTTTATTCCATACATGTACAACATAACTATTTTTCGTTAATTCTTTCACAATCTCTAAAGAATCTTCAGTGAAATACATCGACCAATCTTGCCAACGTATCGGATAGAAAGCGTACGATGGATAAATTCGAAAATCCTCACAATTGCCCCTTTCAACCATTGTTTTAGCATCATCAACACCACACAATTGCCGTAATAAACGTGTAATAACACCAGGTCCATTATTACCCCAATCTGAACCTTTAAAATTGCGTTTTAAATCGTTAAGGCACACCTCAGCGTATCGATGACCGATATGTTGGCGATCGAATGCCAAAACACCAGCGGCCACATTCCGATCCGATTCCGATCCGGCCAAATTCCGTGGTAGATCTTCCAATGATTTCACCACAATCACATCGAGATCTAAATAGATCCCGCCATATTTCCATAGGGTTAAATATCTGGAAAAAAATGATGGTGTGTAATGATGTACGATTGGTTTCACAAAAAAGTGACCGAGCCTTGGGCGGGGAATATCACGTAGACATGACTCAAAACGAGCGGATCCGTGACCTTCAATGAGATGTTGATGTCTACTATCCGTTTAAAAAACATCCGTGATTGGTTTAATGTGCTTGGTGTTAGAGTGGGGGGGTCATACTTGTCTACGGCGCTAGTGACTTATATTTTCAGGGCGGCATTTTCAATTTCGGTATCGACCGAATATAGCCGACACGTTGCTTGAACCACGCCTTCAAATCCACTATATTTCGGCTCGTGTGAATCAGACTGTTTCTCTTGTGAGGGTAAGAAATGATGTTTCCACCGTATCAAATTTCTAAAAAAACTCGCTTAACAGAGAGAGAAGCACCAGTAAGCCCACCCTCTTCTTCTGCCTGAATATCCCTTAAAAGCCTGCTTTACACAACCTCAAAATAAGTGGTCACTTTTTTGTGAAGTTGATTTTACGCACGTTAGAAGTTATATTTTTTGGCGAGATTAAATAGCTGTTTGTAAAAACACTCGCTTAACAGAGAGAGAAGCACCAGTAAGCCCACCCTCTTCTTCTGCCTGAATATCCCTTAAAAGCCTGCTTTACATAACCTCAAAATAAGTGGTCACTTTTTTGTGAAACTGATTTTACGCACGTTAGAAGTTATATTTTTTTTTGGCGAGATTAAATAGTTGTTTGTAACACAAATTAAGAAAAGTAAGCTTTTGCGAATATGCAGAAGCACTTTCTGAGTGTGCGATGCACAAAATTTTTGGTACCGATCTACGTAAATCTTAATCTACCGGGTGATTTACCTAAAACGAAAAGTTCTAATGGCACCTTTCATTATTTGGCGAGCGAATCAAACAATATTTCAAGGATTTATAGGAGGGTCAATAGAGAATATTTTAGCAAAATTAGAACCTCGTAGCTGTTTTTGAATTTGGTCAAAAATCGCTCGTTTCTGACAATATCGTGATTTTCAAAAACGAGTTAGACACGTTAAACGACTCGGAAACCTTTACAACATTGACATTTTTCGTTTTTCTCCATTTTATTCTGGAGTAGGTGGGAATGTTTTGCATTTTTTCTAGAATGCAATGGAGAAAAACGAAACAAAATCAAATGTGAGAGGATCCTCGAGTCATTCAAAGTCGTTTTGGGTGTTTAGTTGGTTTTTGAAAATCGCGACCTTGTCCAAAACGAGCATTTTTTACCAACTTCCAAATGAGCTACGAGGTTCTAATTTTGCTAAAATAGTCTCTAAATACCACCCTACATATCCTTGAAATATTTTTTTACATTAAACGGGGGAAAGATATAAAAAACAAAAAAACAACGAATTAAAATCTCGATATTTTTTTAAAGAAAAAAAAGTGCATCTACTCAAAACCACAACAATTAAAAATAATAATTTAACACAATTCTAGAACGTTTAAGAAAATTTAAGAAGATTATTTATGTCGCGAATACATAACATATTTACAAGAATTTCAAGTCTCTTTACGTGTATAGCTGACTAGTAAAAATTTCAACATTACCGGGAAAAAATCAACTTCCAAATGAGCTACAAGGTTCAAATTTTGCTAGAATATTCTCTGGGGATCACCCTACAAAACCTTTAAGTATGATTCAAATCGCCCGGCAACTAATAGGAGTTTTATTCAAATTTGGCATATTTAGAGCAGTAACCCTGTATAATTTTAAAAATTTATTTTTTCAACGTTATTTAAAGAGAATTTTAAAATTTATACAAGTCGCATACATTAAGTATCTAAGTATCCAATGTCAAGGATTCTTTTCCTTAAGTAAACAAATCTGATAAGAGAAGCTCTCGTATCGGTTAGGATAAAAATAGAACAGCTGAAAAGGCGTACAACTAGTGCCTTTCAAATTTTTACACGATCGATGTCCGAGAAGAATGATTCTCAATTTTTTCCGGATACAATGGCCGAAAACAAAAAAAAACAATTTTACGGGAATCATCGAGTCATTTCAAGTCTCATTACGTGTACCGCTTGAACTTGAAAATCGGAGTTTCGTTTATTGCGGATAAAAGACGCTGTGTAAGATACTAAAGCATGACTTTCGGATATATTGTAGTACTCATCAAGGGCTATCCAACGATACCTCAATTACCCGGATATATCGCAGTAATAGGCCAAAAAATACATTTTTTCATTTTGCTGTTCTAGAACATTCTACCAACATCTAGACACTTCTGGCACATTCCATCGACATTTTCGCATATTTTGAATGAAGACTCACTCGAATATTCTGGCATTTTCTAGAACTTTCTAGAATGAAAATGTAATTCTATGCATTGACGGCTAGAAAAAAATAAAATCATAGCATTGGGTTTATAGATATCTATCGGTTTATTTTTTGCTCAACGATCGATTGTGTTTTTTGCGGGCCTTTTACAATGTAAACATGAGTGTGAGGTATCATTGGATAGCCCTTGATGAGTACTACAATATATCCGAAAGTCATGCTTTAGTATCATACACAGCGTCTTTTATACGCAATAAACGGTTTTCAAATTCAAGCTTGAAGTTCTACATGAAGCCGACCTAGCTCCGAGCTGAAATTCTACATGAATACATATCTGCTCATAAAGTTCCAGCTCGACACAATCAACGCAGATGGTCAATGGTTCGTTGAACACCTCCTTTCGACATTACCGGAAAAAAGTCGTTTTTTGACCAACTTCCAAATAAGCTACAAGGTTCAAATTTTGCTAAACTATTCTCTGGGGACTGCCCTACAAATCCTTAAAGTATGATTCGAATCGCCCGCCAACTAATTGGAATTTTATTCGAATTAGTCATATTTAGAGAAACGACCCTGTATAATTTTTAAAATTATTTTTTATTTAGAGAAAAATTTTGAATTTATACCTCAAATCAGGATACAATGGCCGAAAACAAGAAAAAACAATTTTACGGAGATCATAGAGTCATTTCAAGCCACTTTGCGTGTATAGCTGACTGGTGAAAATTTCGACATTACCGGGAAAAAATCGTGTTTTGACCAACTTCCAAATGAGCTACAAGGTTCAAATTTTGCTAGAACGTTCTCTGGGGACTACCCTACAGATCCTTAAAGTATGATTCGAATCGCCCGCCAACTAATTGGAGTTTTATTCGAATTTGGCATATTTAGAGCAGCAGCCCTGTATAATTTTAAAATTTTTATTTTTTTTAACGTTATTTAGAGAGAATTTTTTAATTTATATACCTCAAAACATCACTAGCATGCGATTGAGCCCATCCAGAACCATCAATTTCGCCAGTACGATACAATTCTTCAACTGGTGTATGTTTCGTGTATTGCTCATAATTAATGCGACGCATCTTGATATTGTCGTACGTTAATAATGCTTTTATGATACGATTAGATTCTGTACGATTGTCGAATTTAAGAATTCCAGGTGATGCAAATAGAAGATAAATATTTCTATTTGGATTTAAACGTGCAGCTGATTCAACAGCACATGCTTGCCGTGGATATAAAAATATCGTATTGTTATTAAAATATGAATTACAGGATGTCTCATGGAAGAAGATTGAATTATCATCAATAATTGATACATTGTTAATATCTTGCAACGTTGGCTGTTCTAAACGATAACATTTGATGCTTTTCTTCGGATAAATTGCGTAGTAAATTTTCGTAATTAGATGATTTGTTATTATCAAATAATATAGGAATAATAATAATAATGAAAATATTAAAAAAATTAAACAAATTTTTTTACGTATATAATAAATTGCCATAATTTCATTATCATAAAACACAATATAGGAAACAATAATCTTTAATATAATCACATTTTATAAAACACTTCTATATTTTTATTGAATTTATATCGAATTATAACGTTATCACAGTACAACGTTTTCGTAATTACTAGGTTCAAGGGAACTTATCGATCGTACATATATACAACAATTCTAGGGTGAGTAAGCGCAGATAAAGCTGCGTTCACACTAAGCGTATGCATTTTAACACTAAGGCCTGCTTGATTTTTCAATTCAAGACTGCTCAGAGTCAGCCGAACCGCCACTTAATTTAGAAAACAAACACATTCAACGCAAGTAATCTCTTAATTGTACAAATATTCTCTAGAAATTTCCAACAATTTTATCCATAAAACACAAATTATACCACACTACATTAGTAAATTTAATTTACGTTGCAATTGTTATTAATTAAAATTATTACGCCGGCTCCACACATTGGCACTAACGGTGTTTGCTCAATGTGTGGACAGGACAGGAGGAGAATTGTTTTACGTCAGATACCTGCCTACCGGCTCAACTCTGACGGACCCCTTGGGCGCGGGATTGGGTATACGTCCAATCAACGCCGCTAGTATGATATCCCTAGCTACCAATTCCCATCCGAGCTACAGGCTCTTCAGGCACCTTGGTTTGGTGGAGGCCACCTAGCAGACCTCTACTGACTATGCCGGTCAGTACCCGAGCTGCTTTTGACGCAGCTCACCCGCCGATGGGGCGCCACTCCCATCTCCCCTACTGTACCAGAGCAAGGGTCGCTACTCCTTACCCTGATACCTAGGGTTCTCCACCACTACCCCCACGAAGCCTACTCCAACGACCGGCATGCGGGGCTCCCACCTCCCGCCGGTCCCCGAGGTACCAGTTGTCATCACTGGTGAGATGTTCGTGACCCCGCGAGCATGCACTACCACAAGCAACATGCAAACTCACGAGCCCACTACCAGTTGAGTCCTGCAGCACTTGGCACTGGTGAACCACCTCCCAGCGGTCAGTTAGCTAGACCCAACGCCGCGAAAGGCTTACCCAGCCCCCACCACGAGGAGGTTGACATGCGAGGAAGATTTGCCCTTATGTTGCCACTCAACAGAACATCATCCAACGGTTAGCCGAAACTATCCGCGGATGTTTGAGGGCCGTGTGGCTGCAGGAAGCGGGAGTGGCGTCGCTGTTGGCGCCAACGTTGGAAATTGGCCATGTGTTGTCGGGTTTTTTACAAAACATCAAAGCAGTTGGCGCCAACGTTTGTCTAGCCATCCACACGTTGGAACTTATCTTATTCTAACTGCATCGGTTGCGAAGTTGACGCTGCTTGGAACCAACTGAGCTTGGTCCCAAAGTCTGGGCGCTTTAAGAAAAATTACTCGTCCTGTGTTTACACCAACGTTGGGACCAATGTGTGCAGCCGGCTTTACATGCCTGGTAGGCTAAAGGTTGGTTCGCACTTGACGAACAAAACTATTCGAGATAGAATGAAAAAACACAGACACGTAGGGGGATGCATCAAGGATTACATGGACCTTCAGCACTTGAAACTTAAGGGTACCCACATAGAACAACAGTAATAAAATGTGCAATTATATCAAATTAACTCAACCCTTTGGCCTACAATTTCGAGTCACGTTCGTGGTAAGTTGATTGAGTTAAAACTGATAACCACAACCCTTGCTCGTGGTGGCAATTGGACTAATTTTCAAGAAGTAAAAGGCCAAGTTTTTGACAAGCACAGGGGCGCATTAAGAGTTAAATGGGTTTTTTATTAGTTATAACTTTTGGGTATTCATACAGACGAATAGTAATTAATGTAGAATTATGTCAAATTGGCTTAAGCTCTTATAATTTCGGGTAACGTTCAAAGTAAGCCGATTGAGCCAAAAGGGGGTTAAATATAAATTCTTCTAAAATGTATCAAAAAAATAAAATTTGGAGCAGCGATGTCACAATTCGAACTATATCAAAGTTGAGCGACATGCACAAAGGTGGCGTATTTGTCATGAATTCTCTTAAACGTTCACTATTTTAGACTGCAACATAATCAGCCAATCGTAGCATCAATATAACCTCACAATGTCACAACTACGCCGGTCAATTGTGGTACAAAATCAGTTCTCCATAGGCGTCCCATGTGGAATATAAACAAAAATTGTAGGGTACAATAAATTAAATAATAATTGAAGAATTACTTGTGTACAGGTGAAGAATTAGAAGACCAGCGTCCACTTGCCCACCCGCCTTTCGGCATTGAGCTCCCAAAAAACCCTCCCTCAATAAATAGCCAAGCCACTGCCAAAGGAACCCATCCCAACACCACACTCCTAAAAATTAGC
>JAZBGW010001768.1:0-13962 GCA_037464815.1 Mylabris variabilis | reverse complement strand
ACAATACTCGTAATAAAAAAATGGAAATAAATTGTTTATTCAGAGTCTCATTTCCACCAGGGAAGACCAAGATCAAATGTGCTCATCACTAGTTTTACGTGCTTTTGAAAATCGCAATCTTGTTCAAAGCGAGCGTATTTTGATCACCTTCCAAATGAGCTACGAGGTTCTAATTCTGCTAAAATGATCTCTAGGTAACCCTCTACAAATCGTTGAAATATTTGTCGAATCGCTCGCCAACTAATGGGAGTCGCCATAAGAACTTGTCGTTTTCGGGGAATCACCCGGTATGTTAATAACTGATTTTGTCTTTGCTTTGGGAAAGGCATTTATAATCATTAAAGCAATTTCTTTTTTCTTTCATTAAAAGAATAATTAATGATTGTTAATGAAGATTGTATTTCAAAAAAGCATTTGTTGTGATGATTAGTTATTACAATAATGGTATAAGACCGAAAATGAAAGTCGAAAATTCAGATCAGAAATGACTTTTTTATAAAAACAAATACCTAGCATTCATTAAAATATGATGATTCACGACAAGACAAGTACGAGTAAAATTCGCGATAATTTATTTGAACTTTGATTAAAAATGTCTGAAAATCAACCCAGAAAATGACAAAACTTGTCTAAATCGTCTACTGTTTCCTATTTAATGCAAATTTCTGATAAATTAGCACAAACATCTCTTGAAGCAAAAACTTAAACTCATAAATCTCTGTCAGAAAGTAACTAAAAAGGTCTTTTAGTCTCCTTTTCAATAATTCTAGACATACCTATACGGGTGGCCACTTCTCATAAAACAAATTAGTTGACGAGAAATTCAAGAATAGTGTCTGGAGATGATTTTAGCAAAATTGGAACCCCGTAGCTCATTTGGAAGTCATTCAAAAAACAGTACCTATTGACAATATCGCGATTTACAAAAGCGAACAAAACGTGCAAAATAATTGATTTTTCGCTTTTGTTAATTGTATTCTGTAACAGAGGGCAATGTTTTGCTTTTTTTAGAATGCAGTGGAGAAAAGCGTGAAAAATCATTGTTGAGAAAGTCTTTGAGTCATTCTTAGTCGTTTTACGTGTGCAGCTTGTTGATATAAATCGTGAATGTGTCCGAAACGACACTTTTTGGCCAATTTTCCGATGAGCTACGAGGTTCTAATTTCGCTAAAATGATCTCACTAATGACGTCCCCAAAAAGCACAGTCTGTAATTTCTTTTGCACGATTCAGTATGAGATCCCCATGCGTTGAACCGTCCTTGTTTTTATCAAATTGAAATATTCGATGACGATCTACAATTTTTTATTTCAATGACTCCTATTATTATTAAGGAAGTCAATTTTTCTGTTTAATTAGAGAGAGAGAGAGAGAGAGAACTCAGCTAATAATGAAATATTGAAAGAAAAAACATGATTTATTATTAGAATCAGATTTGTTCCACGGAGGGATTTTTTTTCGATCGTTTCTCATGAATAATTCAACTATAATACTAATATTGTAAAAAAAAATAATAGATGTCTATTTAAAAATAATATAGCCAGGACCGTCGTGAGGATATGTACCGCCTCTAGGCAAACATTTTCATATCACCCCCTCACTCTTGAATGGCTATCAAGATCCTGCATCACTTGCTATTTTACCAAAAATGTAACAACAAAAATAAAACGCACAACTCGATTTTTTAATTTTCTTGCGTATTAAAATAAGAGATCTTTGGTCCCTCTTTAACTAATATGGTGGCAAATATTTCATCACTAATTGAGGGTCAATAATATAAATTTACAATATCCAGGATCGGTGCTATGTCTTATATGCAAGACACTTGGAGAAATTTTGATTTGCTTGCATTGAATTACTTATTGGTTTCAGTAATCTATAATTTTATACCATAAACAGTCCCTTTACTGTTCAAAAATAAATGATACAGGGACTAGTGAGTCGACAAATCTAGATTAAAGTGGAGAATTCAATTCTAGAACCTTATAAAGGTGTCTGAATCTCCCTTTCTAAACGATTCTATCGAAAAATTGGTCCAAACACTGGTGGTGTATAATGAAAATATTTTAAAATCTAGAACCAAAAATGAGAATGTGGCTCAAAAATCTACCAAAAATTTAATAAACTTTATTCTGAGCACGATTTAAAATTGAAGTTTAGTAAAAGTGGATGTCTAAAAATCGATTAAAAGTATCCAAACAGATTTTTACTATTTATTCCAAAAACTCGCTAAAAATCAGAGCCTTTTAGTAAATATTTTTGAAACCATTACTAAAAATCAATAATTTAGATCAAAAATAGGTTGAAAGTTTCTAAATTGTCTCCTTTACCTGCAGCTTAATTGTGAAAATTTTTTATTAAGAATTAACGGATCTATTTTTGATTATTAACGTAAATTTGCAAATAAAACTTCTAAAAAATATCCATTAAAAATGATTATTATTAAAACAAATATCCGTTAATTTTTATTCAAATCATTGTTTATTTTGTTATAAGATTACGATTATAGTTGTTTTTTTTTTTCGTTATTTGCGGAGGCAATATCGTGTAAAAATAAGGAAAATTACGCGAAAATACCAATATCCATTAACAGAAATGTAAAGGTCGTTCACACCAATTATCTATTTTATAATTGAATGAACAAATGACCAAAGTAGATTTCTAACAACAAGTTTTACTGTGATTATTTCAATTAAATCAGAATATTTGCTTTAAATTTTCGACAATTTAGCTTAATAAACGTACAGATGGTAGAATAATTTGGACAGTATTTGAAGAGACACGTTGTATATGCAAACATACAAATTATAATATGCATTTATTATTTGACATTTACACAATTATAATTGGATTGAATCATGCCCCTTCATTGCGTCATAATCATAGTGAAACTAACAGGTTTTCTTCAGCCCTGAAGTCTGTTGACTAGACTCCAAAGTTGAAGACTTGAAGGGTAACGGCAGTTGCTGAAGATGCTAATTCACCTTCAGACTACTGTACCAACTTTTTTTTTTGGAGAGTCTCTTCAAAATTGTCGAGTATACGTTGGACAAATATCTCCTAAATAAATTCATGGTAAAAATTGTTGGTATAATTAATGTGACAAAGCAATTTTTCAAACTGCCAGTTTTTCGTAAAATATTTATTCCAATAATAAAATTGTTCCGTTGTTGATAATCCACAATTTTCTCTGACCACATTGTCCTTGATATTAAGTTCTTATTGAAATTGAATAGAAAATGACTAATTTTATTTAATATCATATTAACAATCACGATAATAGCAATTATTTTTAATAGAAAAACTCAATTTGATTATAAGCATGTAAATAAATTAAAAGTTATTCGTATATTGTTATTATTTCGTTATTATTGTTGTCATTGAATGGTCTTGAACAATATAAGAATATATTTAATACATTTATAGAAAATATATTACTTATACATATGGTATTTCCGGTACAAATACAGAATGACAGGCCATGTTGAAGAGAATTTTGCAAAATCATTTATTATACAGGGTGTCCCCTAAGTCACGTATTTCCTCCTAAGGGTCAGATAGGCGGTGAAATTCTAAGATGAAAAGTCCTGTACCATTTTGGCATCCGACACACAGGTAATTTGTTATTAATTAAATTATGTAGCCAATCAGGTGCTCGCTATAGCAATACAAAGAGAGAATGATGGGACAGCCGTTCAAATTAAGAGAGCACCTGGTTGGCTACTTAGTTTAATTAATTACTAATTACCTGTGCGTCAGTTAACAAAATGATATAGGACTTTTCGTCTTAGAATTTAGGAAGATGCGCGACTTGCGGGACAGCCTGTAGTTGAAGAATTTATTAGATTTTTTTCCGATTAAAAACAAATACGAATAACAAATATTAATAAATAAGAATCAAATGACAGATTTAACATTTATAAAACAAACTGCAATTATAACGAGTATACAAACAGAAGGAAAAAAACATGATACTGTTCTGTATTTCGTAGCCTCAATCGTCTAAAGTTCGAGGTAATCGAGGGATTTTATTGTAGTTCAATTCTAAAGGCACAAAGTTTGGAAACTGCTCTGTAATGGAAAAATTTCTGTATTTTTCACTCATCTATCGATGTCTATTTTCCAATAATTTGTTCTTTCATTGGAAATTATCGTTTATATTTAAAATTCTTCAAAATAGCACGAAAATAATTTATTATCTAATTTGTGTAAATGTTAAACACACATTACCTACGCATTTACACAACAGCTACTATTCTGTTTGTTATTAGGGCCTGTCACAATTGAAAAATAAATTCGTGAAAGGTGGAATATAAATATTATTCCATGAAAAAAAAACACGAATGAGAATATATTTGCGTCGTATAATCCCACTCTTCTTTGTATTAATATACAGGATGAGTATGAAGTAACGCATAATCCTCATATTATTTAGTAAAATTTCGGAAAACGTCGAGACTTTTTATTTTGTGACTAACGACTCTATCGGTTACCATTGCGAAGAAATGACATCATCATCCATTTATTTAAATGGCACCCCCTATTTTTATTACATGTTCGGGTCGGGTATGTTTTTCTACGTTCGGATACGTACAAATATTAGGGGGTATCATTAGAAAATTTTCGAGAACCGAAAACAAAAACCGTTTTTTTTCCAATTCAAGCATACCACTTAACACGTTCTTTTTCTGTTTTATCTTCTCTTTCCCTCAAGGCACTTAACACGAACTTGCAAGTAATTCTACCGATTTTTGGGTGATTGACCTAAAACGAAAAGTTCTTACCATTATTTGGCGAGCGATTCGAAAAAAATATTTCAAGGATTTATAAGGCGGTACCTAGAGGCTATTTTGGTAAAATTAGAACCTCATAGCTCATTTGGAAGTTGGTCAAAAAACACTCACTTTGGACAAGATCGAGATTTTCAAAAACAAACTACTGTCCGGTCGTTTTATCGAGACGAAAATTGACGCAGGTGGGCTTGTGTTAAGAAGGAGTAGGAGCGTCTCTTTACTAGCCTTTAACAAATAAAAAACATTGAACCTCAAGTGCAAACCATAGGCGCCGTAAGCAAACAACAAATGAATCATCTAAAAAGTTTCAATATTTAAAGAAAGGTAAATTTGTTAGTTATTTATACAATAAGTATTCTTAGTTTAAGTTATAAAAATGTTATAAGGTAATACTTTTTAAAAAATAGTCATTATACAAATACTTCTACGCCTATGAGATATTCCAAGGCAATTCTAGAGGCGGTTCTGCCGTTCCAATTTTGCTAGTGCGCATCCAAGGCTCTCGCCTTGGTAAAACGACTCAACAGTAAACACGTAAGACAACTTAATGTCTCGAGGATCCTTCCACCATTGATTCTTTTTTTTTTGTTTTTCTCCATTGCATTCTAGAAAATATGTGAAACATTCCCACCAGTTCCAAAATAAAATGGAGAAAAACGAAAAAAAAAAACAATGTTGGTAGGGTCCCCGAGTTATTCAAAGTTGAAAATCGCGACATCGTCAAAAACGAGCGATTTTTGACCAAGTTCAAAATGAGCTACGAGGTTCTAATTTTGTTAAAATGTTTTTTAGGAACCCTTCTATAAATCCTTGAAACATTTGTTGATTCGTCCGCCAAATAATGGTAGTAACCATAAGAACTTTTCGTTATGGGTTAAGGTTATCTCTGCAAAATCAGTTTTTTTTTCGAATATCCTTGTAATGGCTCAATACTTTTTAGTGGACTAAAAATTACGTTTTTATCCCTTGCTGGGGGTTAAAGTTGTAGATTATATGCTATTCTTTTATGATAAAAAATATCACTGTGAAAATTCTTCTGCTAGCACCTGTTTAAGGGTTTTTCTGCATATAAAATAGTTACTCTAGCTCTTAGGGATTGTACATTTTATAGTGAAATTTAAAAGTTAATCATTTTGAACTGAATAGAAAACCGAAAAACCCGTTATTTTTGCAAGAACGAAAGCCAGAATTGAATCGATAATATTTTTTATTTTTTGGTTCCGGTTCAATTAATATTAAACCGGAACCAAAAAAATAACGGTTTGAGGCCCTGAATAATTTTGTCAAAAATTCTAAACAATATCCATGCTGATACATGGATATTATGATAACAGAAAATGTTGCAAATTTTATCAATTTTTTTCTCATGTAGCCCCCTAATAATTTTACATACCTGAACCTGAAAAAATATACCCTACTGAAAAATTCAATAAAAAGTAGGGGTGTTATTTAAAAAAAATGATGATGGCATCATTTATTTGCAATGAAAACTGATAGAGCCGTTTTGGATCAGTCACAAAAAACAAAAAGAATCAATGGTGAGAGGATCTCCCAGTTCTTCTTACAATTAGTCGTTTTGCGTGTTTAGCTCGTTTTTGAAAATTGTGATCGTTTTTTGACCAACTTTCAAATGAGCTACGAGGTTCTAATTTTGCTAAAATGATCTCCAAATACCATCCTATAAATCCTTGAAATATTTTTTCGAATCGCCCGCCAAATAATATCGCCCAATAAATAATTACTGTAAGAACTTTTCGTTTTGGGTGAATATACCAAAAAATTGAAAGTTTTGACCTCGGGTGGTTTACTTGCAAGTTCGTGTTAAGTGCCCTCAGACAAAGAGAAGTTAAAAGTTAAAAGATCATGTTAAATGGTGTGCTTGAACCGAAAAAAAAAACAGTTTTTGTTTTGGATTCGGCTCCGAATTTCGTTCTGGTCAAAATTTCTGTTTTTTTTTCGGTTTCCGGTTCAGGTTTCTTGAAAATTTTCTTATGTAAACCCTTAATATTTTGACGTATCCAAACGTAGAAAAACATACCCTACCCGAAAATGCAATAAAAAATAGGGGTCTCATTTAAGAAAATTGTTGATGATGTCATTTCTTCGCAATGATAACCAATAGAGCCGTTTTAACTTATTGTTAGTAACAATTAAATAAACAAAAAATAATTTTTCGAAATTTTGCTAAATAATATGAGGATTATGCGTTACTTCATACTCATCCTGTATTTGCAAACCCAACCTAAATAATTATCTGTCCTTAATTTCATAATTTAATTTGATCAAAGCTTTTTGACCTTGCAATCATCATCATTAATGTTTGTATTTGTTTGTTATTGAAAATTAAACCGGAAGATTTGTTTGTTTAGTAGCAAAATAGAATTGATAATAATAATAACAACAATAAAAACAACAACAACACCGGACCGGGAAGTTAGAATTCCCTTTTGATAACAGAAATTTGCAAGCTGCGAACTTTATCGTTACCGGATTCGTCCCGGATATAATTCCACTGTTCTATTTATTATGAATTAGCATATCGTATTGTGGTAATTCATAGAATTTAAAGAGCGACAATATTTGTATTCATTTAAATAAAACCGTGATTTTTACAAAGAAAAAAAACGCTACAAATTAGAAATATTGAGATGGGAGTTGTTTGCGTAATTCCGATGATAGATTACCGTAATTTTCAAATGTATGCAATTCTAATGCTTATTTATCTTCCAAACAGCAATGTATACAAATGAAAAATTGAATGTATGCAGGCAATTATCGCTTTTAAAAGTAGTGTAAATGGTGTGTGTTTTTTCGTTTATAAACGAGCGAAGAAAAGACGTTGTTATTTTCCCTTCAAAAAAGAAAAAAGAACAAGAAAGAAAAGTTTGTTGATCGAGTTAGTATCCGACTAGCAGCTTATTAGAACCCCATTAAAAACTAGTTAATGTTAACACCTATAAACTTATCAATATTTACGGAATAGTTTCAAGAAACTTAACAGACGACCTATTAGCAGATGGCAACTAATTAACGTGCCGATACTTTTTAATGTAAAAGAAAACACGCATTAAGTGTAGTAGGTTGTTCGTTTTTTTTCTCCTCCGTTGTTGTTTGATCGAATTTATCGATTGTTGATGGTTGATTTGTTCTGACGTGTACCCATCAGCGCGTACCGATTTCCAAATTAATTTGAATTATGATCGATGGAAGAAAAAAAAACGAGTAAAAATACCGCTGACGATATGTAAATGAAGTCAACGTAATAGCCGAATGAATGCCAGGTGGTGAATTTACCTGGGTACAAAATTGTTTATTTATTTTTTTCGGATTCTGACAAAGATCAAGAACAACCGACTGTTGATATATTGCCCATTTCGCGTAGATGAGGCGTGGGTATATCTCTGTATGTATATTTTATGTTTTACGTATATTATTACATCAAATACATTGCACATCATTATACGGTCTACAGGAAAAAAGTCGAATACGAATAAAAGATCTTTGAACATTTGCCAAATTTCAGAATGGATTCGTTGAATGCAAGAATGATTATTATTGCCCACCAACGGACGGGTGCCATATGCTGGTCGAGAAAACCAAGGATGGTTGTTGTCAAAAGTGCAAAGGTATGCACCCTAAGATTTTGATTTAATAAAATTTTGATGCATTAATTCTACTTAGGTTGTATTTATAACGCTGTGCACCACTCTAGCCATACGGAATGGACGGATCCGAAGAACCCTTGTAAAGTTCTACGTTGCGAAGCTGGCGTCATTACAGAATCCGATCTTCAATGTCACACCCCCTGTACAAACCCTTTACCACCACAGCCCGGCAAATGTTGCCCCACATGTCCTGGTAAATATAATCATCATTATCATTAGTTTGTCAACTAATGAGAATCATTCAAACTGTAGAATGTAAAATCAACGGACAAATTGCGACCGATGATCGAGACGTAATCTCGGATGATCCTTGTGTGAAATGTCGATGCAGCCGTGGCGGCATGATTTGTTCGAAGAAAGCCTGCCCTGTCCTACAATGTCCCCAACATCGTCAATACCATCCACCTGGTGAATGTTGTCCACGTTGTAGCGGTACACGAACTTTACTCGCCGTACCGAAGACGTGCACTATTCAAAATAGTTTCTTCCGTGAGGGACAACATTTCAATATTGATCGTTGTACGAATTGTACATGCCAGAATGAGACGACGATTTGCCAACGTTCCGCTTGTCCAATCCTCGATTGTTCACCGGATCTACAAAAATCCGTACCGGGTAATTGTTGTAAACAATGCGCCGTACCGGAAGAAGTCCGGACTCAATGTAGTTACGGTGGTAAATATTATGAGGCAAGTTTTGTTTGATTTTCGAATTTATTTCCATTTTAATCGTTTTATTTGTCAGGTAGGATGGCCAATCATGGAAATTAGATGCTTGTAGATCTTGTAAATGTCACCATGGCCGGCCCAGCTGTGCAATGACCAGGTGCAATGTCACATTACCATGTCCGTTAGGTACACAGTTGATGCATTTGCCTGGTGAATGTTGTGAGAAATGCGTCGAAGGTATAAAAACAGTTTTATTAAATATTATACAGGGTGTTTCAAAACATGTGTCTGAAAATGGAACCTGTGATTCTTTGGCTCTTTCTAAGAAAAAAGTTCTTAATAATATAAGTCCGCAAAGGCACCGTTTTCGAGACACAGGGTAGTTTTTTGACAATTCTCAGGAACCGTTTGAGATTTATTTTAATATGCTAGTTTTTTTCCCCCTAATTTCTTTGGCACTGGAAAAATTGGAATTTTGGAATTAAAACGTCAATCGTTTCTACATAAAGAAGGTACTCTTGGTCAAAAGTTCTAACCTGACCCGTTTTCGAGAGAAATTACATTTTATGATAAAAAAAAAACATGAATAAGGTAGCAACATGTTTTGAAACTAGTCGTCTGATTTATTGCATTTTTTGCACTTTAATATTATTGCTACTGGCATATTAAAATAAATTGAATTAGCACTCATAAAGTAACCAAAATGAATGGACAAAAGCTGAGTGCTGTATTTGAAAGGGTTCCAAAAAAATTCTTTGACGGCCTGTATCTCGAAAATGGTGCGTTTGCGGACCTATGTTATTTGGAACTTTTTTTATTAGAAAGAGCCAAACCATCACAGGTTTTATTTTCCGATACATGTTTTGAAACGTCCTATATTTTCAATAAATAACGATTACAGCCGATGGAGTTTGTATGGTGTTCGGCGATCCGCATTACAAGACTTTCGACGGTAAAATCTACACATTTCAAGGTATTGGTAAATATCAATTAGTAACAGATTGTGGCAACCACACATTCTCCATTCGGGTCGCTAATACATTTACAAATAAATTATCTAAATTATCAACAACTTCAAAACGGGTCGCTATACGCTATGGTGACATTCGTGTCAATCTCCAACAAAAGGGCCGTGTTAAAATCAATGGCAAACGTATAAGACTACCTTACAAGAAGGAGAATAGAATACGAGTTGATAGAAAACCTGATAATAATATTGAAGTGATTTTACAAAACGGTATCAAGATCTATTGGACCGGTAAAAGTTTCTTAGAAGTGTCCGTACCTGTAGCATTCAAGAATAAACTGTGCGGCCTTTGTGGTAATTTCAATTCAAATGCCCAAGATGAGTTCCGTACAAAACGCGGACGTATCTTGAAAGATAACGAACTACAAGAATTCACAACATCTTGGTGTATCGGATCGAAGGCTTCCTGTATAAAACAACGTCAAATGACAAATAATCGCCAACAACAACAATGTCCATCACACCGTTTAGAGAAGAATCGTTGTAAATATTTAGCAAACAATGATCTATTTGGTGATTGTGATTCGAAATTGAATCACAATAAATATTATAAAACATGTAAATTTGATATGTGCAATTGTCCGAATGGTAAATGTTATTGTGACAGTTTAATGGCTTATGCTAGAGAATGTGAACGTTTACAAGCGAAATTGCCAAATTGGAAGAAATTGAGTTTTTGTGATGCCAACAATAGTGATATGAAACGACCAAAAACGAGCAGTAGTCCACCGCCAGTTTTCACCGATGAGGAGATCGAACAATTAAAACGACATTTAACGCACGCCAATCGGACACACGGGCCAAAATTTCCAATATTAATCCATTAAAAAACCTACAACTAGTCAACTGTATTTGTTTTTAGAATTATTACAAATTGTTGTGTATAAAAATTCAGTCAAAACAGTCAGTATTCTTTATTAAAAAAAAGAGGTGCATCGGGGCGCTTAAACGCCTTTATTATAAACAAGATTTGCCATTTTGTACATATATTTTTTATAGAAATTACGAAATAATTTGGGGGGATAAAAGTGAAGATTGTGGTAGAGTGAAGACGGCCACTTTATTTTGTAAATAACAATAGGAATCTTTAATCGAAAGAATCTCAATAGGATCTGATTATGTTTAGAAGAAATACCAAAGAAAACAACAATTTTCTCCCTTAAGTTTCGATAGAAATTGTTTAACAACAATTGTTTCGTGTATATACGTTTTAGTATTTTTCGTGTTTATTTTTTTTCTAAATCAGAACTCTGATTATAACAAATTAAAAAAGATCTCCGTTTATTCAATGTTTTTTTTTGTTGTTGTTGAAGGTGAAGTTTCGACACGTGTCCAAACTTTCCAAATCTACCCTGTATGTGTAAATTTCGTTCCTAATTCTGTGTATAGTTTTAATAATAATAAATAATAACAAATTTAGAGCATTTATCTATGGATGTAATAAAATTATAGTATAATAAGTGTATTAATTATAAATGTGTAGATATTTGTAGATTTAGGGGAAAAGAATTATTGCTTCTTCGTCACCTTATTGTCAATATTCATTTCTATCCAATTATTTTGATACGTACCTTTTTAACTCACGTTTTTATTAATTATTTATTTAGTTTGAATTTTATTAAACTACCAATTTAATTTATTTATGTGTTTGTTATATCACTTTATTGTAGTATTTTTTGTAACGCAATTTATTTAAAAAAAAAAGATTCTTGTAAACAATCCCAGTTGAAATTTTCGTGTATAACACTATGTAATTAATGAAAATGAATCAAATAAAAACCAACAACACAATTATCGTATTTTAAAATATTTTGAACGATGAAAGGAGCCAGAGAGAATTAGATAAACGAGAGAGGACAGCTAATGCATTAAGCGCCTCTATGAACGAGTTATAGTAACTAATTTTTGGCGGGAAATTTGAAATGGTACATTTTAGTAAATACATATTTTAAATTTTCTTAAAACTAGCAAAAAGGTTGTCAAGCTGACGCATTGACCACTTGAAGAATGGTGGTAATTTTGGAGGTTAGCCCCATTCATTAGCTTTCCAACGATATACGATACAACCCCCTCATTCAATATTTAAGGGTAGATATGAAAATAAATGTGAATCAACTACAGAAATTTGAATGAATATAATTAATTTTATTAATTTTATTGAAAGAAAATGGTTTGAGTTAGGAAATTTTTTTGGAACGTACTACAGGATAAGGACTATTAAAGGTACAAATACCAACCCTGCAAACCAAAGGGCCTATTTATAAATCCAAAACAACCTGCAAAATGGCTAATTTTCCGTACATTTCACTGCTTTTCCAACCCTTATAATAGGGGCAGATGAAAACGGTTACAAAATTTGGAATGTACACTTAAAGCCCGTCCATTTGATACCACCCTTATGAAAATCCGATGACGACGATCTAAAAAGCGTAATTCAGTGAGTGCGACAGAGAGCAATATATACCGATTTAATGTGATAGAACGTGCGAATTCAGCCAAAACTGAATTTTTCTTCTTCGACTCGAATCAATTTCTTTCGGTAAAAGTTCAGGTCCTTTTGACACCGGATTTAAAAGTATTGCCTATTGTTGTAACCGGGAGAATGTGGGCTATTCGATAAAAAAAGAATTAGAGCCCTAAGTGGATATTCCGAAAAGATATAATTTTTTGAATGTGCCAACTATACCGATTTTAAACCAAAAAAATTTCATGTTTTTCAACATAAAATCGCATTTTGCGGCGAAACTGTGAATGACTCAAGAGTATATTGTTTTTTGATTGTCCGATAGCCAAAACTTGGGGCTATCGACCTTTGAATCTGATTTTTGAAATTTTTAGTGAAAAAAAAGGTCAACTTTGAAGGGCTGCCATTTTTTTCCTATTCAATTTCGCGAAATGCCACATAGTGCTTACCACCCGTAATTTTGTTGAGTTTAAGGGAAAAAAATTTGGTTAGCCTCAAATCAAAACTCTAGGAGGACATAGCCCCCCCGATAAGCAACTACCCTTTTTTAACGTGTTAAAAAAACCATGTTTTTCAGTACATAAGAGTGAATAACTAAACAACTTGTTAACAAAACTACCCCTAATTTTCAATGTATTTTATAGAGGAGACATGGGGCAAGACGACTGTGAAAGAATCAAGTTTCTAACTTTAGCCGTTTCGACGTGGTGATTTTTCAAAAAATGGACATGACATTTTTTGTGTAAAAAAAATGGTCAACTTTGAAGGGCTGCCAATTTTTCCCTATTCAATTGCGGGAAATGCCACATAGTACTTACCATCCGTAATTTTGTTGACTTTAAGGGAAAAAAATTTGGTTAGCCTAATTTGAAAACTCTAGGAGGAGATAGCCCCCCCCGATGAGCAACTACCATTTTTGTCGCGTTAAAAAACCATGTTTTTCAGTACATAAGGGTGAATAATTAAAAAAACTTGTTAACAAAACTACCCCTAATTTTATAGGGGAGACATGGGTCTAGGCGACTGTGAAAATTTTAAGTTTCTAACTTTACCCCTTTCGACGTGGTGATTTTTAAAAAAATGTAAAATTCTTTAGATTTTATATTTTAATAAATCATTTCGAACAAATTAAGCATAAATATGTATACAATGATCAAACAAATATTCAATTTAATTATCTTTTTGGTTGGTATGGTTATTTTTAGTAGAGCACCATAGCTTAATTTTTGCTTTTATGGTGTTTGAAAGCCAATATCTTCAAAATGAGGCCCCACAAACAGCATATTTATTTTAAACCATAAAGCCTTGTTCGGACTAGGCTAGTGATTTAGTCGAGTAGCGAGTAA
>JAZBGW010001767.1:466-13964 GCA_037464815.1 Mylabris variabilis | reverse complement strand
AATACATGGGCTCGAAACTTCTATATATTATTCATTCAACGCTTTAATTGTATAATTAATTAATTAATTATTTGACAAGTTTATGAGTTTTTATAAGCTTTAATTAATTAATTGAATTATATTAATAACGAAACGAACAAAATATAGCCACGAATCATTTGTTATTTCATGTATAACTCATATATAATGTGTTGTCTACCACTTAGGCGACACCTTAAAAAGCCCATAAACAAAAAAAATTGAAGGTTTTATATAAATTTTTAGAAAAAACCATCGAATGGGAAACGTTATTATTCACTCAACAGAAACAAACATTATTTAACTAGTTATTAATTACTGTGTCTGTCCCTAAGTAATTGTAATTACACTAATTACCAGTTATTTGAGGATGAACATTGAGAGTCTTGTACGCATAGAGCTTGTACGTGTGCCCTACGATATGGCGCGTTTGACACAAGTCGGTAACATAGATCTCTGTTTTTTAACTAGAGGAGTGATTTGAAATTTGCGCGTCTAAACTATAGCTTCTTATTGGTTATTTTAGAGGCAAGTTTACACTACAACCCAATGATTCAAAATTTTGATATTTACACAGGTAGTCCTATAAGAAGAAACTTTAATTATATAATTAATTAATTGATTAAAACTTTAATTATATAATTATATAATTAATTAATTAATTAATTAATTAATTGACAAGTTTATGAGTTTTTATAAACTTGTATTAATGAATTGAATTATATTAATAACGAAACTGACAAAATATAGCCACGAATCATTTGTTATTTCATGTATAACACATGTTTAATGTGTTGCCTACTAAAAAAAAAGTCAAATGGTCAAATAAACTGTAGAATCTACAGAAAATCAATCAATTTGTTTCAGTTTTCAGTAGCTATTTAATGTTATAGAGCATAGATATAGAAATTGTACTGAAAGCTCAATAATATAATATTATTGATTTAACGACTTCATTATTTACGGTTCAAATTTGACGCAGTTCTTTCTTTTATCTTGATAATAACAAAAAGGAGACCCTCAAAAAATATTCTTATCTTATGAACTGTTGTTCATTATTTTAATCATAGCCTTGGTACTGCATTTGGAAAATGGATATACAGTCCTTTATACCTTTTTTTAACTGGTCTTCTCTCTAATCCTCATAAACAGAAAAAACATCATAAATATATCATTTCTTTCTTAGAAAATGAAACAAACATGTTTACTTATCCATTAAAATCCCGATTATTTTTAATCAGTTTTGTATAAAGTGACATTAGATTAAAAAAAAACTTTGAATAAAAGTAAATACTGATAAAAAATCATATAAATTGATCTAAAATAAGTCTCGTTGACATTATTATTGCTTTAGCTACAATACGAAATAACGATCAAAATGAAGGCAACTTTTATTATTTTAATAATTGCAACCATCTGTATCTCAACAATATTCACAGTTCCATTAGGTGAAGCTCCAGCTGTTGGTAAGAAAATAATTAATTTACAATTATAATAATGATTAATTAATTATTTTTGTAAGGATCAGGTAATCAATTAAATGCAAAAAGGGTATCCTTATGTGACCCATACCAATGCAGATTAGCTTGTATGAGATGGCATAGACAAGGTGGTGCATGTTTCGCTGGCTTAGGATGTCAATGTATCTAGAAGTGAACGGGTGGTTTATCATCATTATAGACCGGATTTTGGGGAGCTGACGTCATAGTCCGAACTATCTAACAGTCGAGCGATGCCGGGTATAAGTGGCAGTGAATCTACTAACAATAAGTCACAAGAGCACTAAAAGCGCACCAAAATCCGGTCTCTGCTTATCATTCAAAAATACATATTTTTTTTCATTATAAAATGTTATTAAATCTTATTCATTCAATATCGACGATTATAGTTTTGAAAAATAAATAAACATATCAAACGTAGTATTTTTGGTTGAATTATTTGTTGTTTATTTGGCGTCAAACTCGCGCCGTTCCTTTGGTTTTTAGCACGAATGTGCTAGAATTTTTGCTAAAATAAATACAATAAAAAAAGCAAGTACATATGGAAGTAGTTCCAAGGTAGTACTTGAGATCATCGAATTCAAAGATTAATAGGAATTTGCCCCTGGAAGTCAGCATTCTTCTAAATATGGGCCTTTCATAAGTACTTATAAGTACTTGCAAGTAATTTAAACCAACAGTTTGTTTAATCTTGGTATTGGTACTGTTGTTGGAAAATTGATATAATCCATCTTACCTCTGTTTCTCCCGGTCCTTTTGTATCAAATGGGCTAGAGAAGGGGTTTAATTACACCGCTGTAAATTAGAATTATTTAATAGTGTTTCTGTTTATTTAAATAAGTTGAATTTATGAATTAAATTTTACGAAAGTCTCTCCCTAATCCCCGATTGGAGCGTCGCGCTAACTTTGATTCTAGTGTAAGGAGGCGACGTCATTGCTCTCTGTAGGGTGCAAATAACTCCCTCAGTCAAGTTATGAGTTTAAATCCGCATTATTTTTAATCATTTTTGTATAAAGTGGCATTAGATAAAAAAACAAACTTTTGTTATTCTAACAATAAGTGGTTCTTCCCCAACAACTTGAACAAAAATAAATAAATATACTGATAAAAAAACATATAAATTGTTCTAAAATAATCATCGTAGATATTATTGCTTTTTTTTAGCTACAATACGAAACAATCAAAATGAAGACAACTTTTGTTATTTTACTAATTGTAGCCATCTGTATCTCAACAATATTCACAATTCCAATAGGTGAAACTGATAATGGTAAGAAAACAATTGAATTACAATTATAATACCTAATGATTAATTAATGATTTTTGTAAGGATTAGGTAATCAATTAATAAAAGTATCGATATGTAATCCATACGAATGCAGATTAGCTTGTATTAGAATGCATAGAGGAAATAATGGGGTATGTTTCGCGCTCACAGGGTGTGTATGTATGTAAAAGTGAAGGGGTAGTTTATCATTCAAAAAAACATAATTTTTCTTTAATATAATGTTGTTAAAATCTTATTCATTCAATACCAATAATTATAGTTTTAAAAAATAAAGAATTAAATCAATTTATTATTTGTCATTCATTTGGTCTGTTGTTATATACGATTTGAAAATAAATACCAGTACCGGCTTTTTACAGGAGTAACTGCGTTAATATCAAAATTTTGAATTTTTGAGTTGTGTAAACTTGCCTGTAAAACAACCAATAGGAAGCTAACATTTAGGCGGGCAAAATTCAAATGACTCCTCCTAGTTTAAAAATAGAGTATAGTTGCTTTAAAGTACTGCAAATGAACTTGTTTAATCTTGGCTTTGGCACTATTGTTGGAAAATTGATACAGTCCTCCTTACTTTTTCTCCCTCCTGCTTCTCCTGCATTAGCAGGGCTAGCAGCAGTTTAGTCACGCTGCTGTGAATTACCTAAAATTACACTTAAGTACTTATTTCAATAATATTAAAAAATACCTTGGAAAGAACTTAGCATATTATTGTTTTCACCTCTCCCAATACAACATCTTATGAAATTTCTTTAAGTTGACCACCAGCGATTTAACGGTTTGTAAAAGGATTCCTGGAGATGATTTTGACAAAACTAGAACCTTGTAGCTCATTTGGAAGTTGGTCAAAAAACGCTGGTTTCTGACGATGTTGCGATTAACTTCGAATGACTTGAAGATCTCGATTTTTTTTTGCTTTTTTTGATTGTATCCTGGAATAGGTGGAAATTTTTCGAATTTTTTCGAAAGCGGAATAGAGAAAAACGAAAAAATCAATGTTCGAGTCATTATTAGTCGTTTTATGTATTTAGCTCGTTTTTGAAATAAATCAGGACATTGTTCAAAACGATCGTACGTTGATCAACTTTCAAATGAGCTACAAGGTTCTAGTTTTTTTGGAAATAATCTCTGTGGATCGCCCTACAAATCCTTGAAATATTGTAATGTGGTTAATTCTTTTAAAACTTCTATCAGTTGACCAGCGGTTCGAGGATTTGTAAAAGGATTTTAACAAAATTAGAACCTCGTAGCACATTTGTAAGCTGATCAAAAACGATGTCGCGATTTTAAAATACTTGTTACCTACATATGTAAAATAACTTCGAATGACTTGAGGATTTTGATTTTTTTCGCTTTTTTTTGATTGTATCCTGGAAAAGATGGGAATTTTTCGAATTTTTTCCAGAGCTGGATAGAGAAAAAACGAAAAAATCAATATTGAGAAGATTCTTCGTGTCATTATTTGTCGTTTTATGTATTTAGGTTGTTTTTGAAAAAAATCAAGACATTGTTCAAAGCGATTGTTCATTGCCCAACTTCTCAATGAGCTACGAGGTTCCAGTTTTTGTAAAATAATCTTTATGGGACTAAAATCAACCACATTTAGATCCGACACCCGGTATATCACTGGAAAATAAAACAAACATGTTTACTTATCCGTTAAAATTCCCATTATTTTTAATTAGTTTTGTATAATTAGATAAAAAAAAACCTTTTTTTATTACAATAAAAAAAGGTGTGTTTTTTTTGTTAGAACAATAAACAATAAGTAGTAATTCCCCAACAACTTGAACAAAATTCTGTAAATACTGATAACTGATAACAAATCATATAAATTGTTCTAAAATAATCATCGTAGATATTATTATTGTTTTAGCTATAATACGAAATAACGATCAAAATGAAGACAACTTTTGTTATTTTACTAATTGCAGCCATCTGTGTCTCAACAATATTCACAGTGCCAATAGCTGTTGGTAAGAAAATAATTAATTTACAATTATAATTAATAGAGTGATATAACCAAATTAATTATTTTTTTTTATATAAGAATCTGGTAATCAATTCAGTGCAAATAGAGGTGTATCTATGTGTGACCCAATCCAGTGTAGACAATCATGTAGAGCATGGGGTAGAGGAGATGGTGCATGTTTTGTGGGCAAATGTCAATGTATTTAGAAGAAGTCAATTTATTCTATAAAATATTCTTTTAATTTTGGTTTTGACGTTTTCAAATTTTATGCTTTCAATACATATGATGACAGCTTAAAAAATAAATAATCGCATCAATGTGGTATGTTTTTTTTTGGTCAAACCAACTATAAACCTATTGAAGTCTAAACTGGTTTCTGCTGCGATTAATTGTGTCGAAAATTCGTAGACTAGATAGTTCAAAAATTGACTAAAATCTCGTTTTTATGATTTAAAAGCCAAACTTGCAAATAACAGGTAAATGAATACGAAGAATGTTTCTAAACCTAGACGAAAACTCTGCACAAAAGAGGCCTCTCGACGTTCAAATGAAACACTTTTCCAAACTTTCGTTTAAGCTTTGAATTTTTTTTAAAGTCAGAGTCCGAAAAAGCCAATATTTAATCATCGATATCTCGCTTGTTTTCTGAGATATTAAAATTTGTAAATCAGCATTAGAACAACCGATTTCTGGTGCATTCGCGGTCATTCTCTGTTTTGGAAAATTTTGACGAAATTCTAAATTACAGACGGAAATCTTGGAGTATGTTTTTTTATATATTTCTCCACATATCAGACCATAGCTTGGCCAATGGCATTTATTTCGCAACTATTGTTAGGCAGTTTTTCGATACAGTTGTTGATTTTCCGGAAAATCAATGAAAATGTCGAACATTTTTTGTATAATTTCGAAGATAAGAAATTATAAAATATGTTGTTTGAAAGCTTATCCATGGGGGAAATTCGTCTATCAGTTCGATTTTTTCTTGGAAAAATGTGATTTTCATTTCAATTATAATTTTCTAGTAAACACCGATTCAAAATAGAATAAAATAACTATTATATAACTCTAAAGTTATTGAAATATCTAAAAAATTGATTGAGTTATTGCAATTTAAAGTTGATTTTTTCCCCGGCGCATCCACCATTTGTCACTTCTCCGACAATATTCGTCGATAATGTAATTTTTGATTTCAATTACAATTTTCTAGTTAACACTAATAAAAATAGAATAAAATAGCTATTAAATAACACTAGATTCATTGAAATATCTAAAAAATTGTTTAATTTATTGCAATTTAAAATTGATTTCTATCACTTTTCAGGCTATATTTACCAATAATGTAGTTCTTATTTCAATTACAATTTCCTAGTAAACACTAATCAAAAATAGAATAAGATAGATATTGAACAAGACTAAGTGCATTGAATTATCTAAAAAATTGTTCAAGTAATTGCACTTTAAAATTGATTTTTCGCCCGGCGCATCCACCATTTTCTTATTTCAGACAATATTTATCGATAACTTAATTTTCATTTTAATTACAATATTCTAGTAAACACTAATCAAAAGTAGAATAAAATAGCTATTAAACAAGACTAAATTCATTAAATTGTCTAAAAAATTGTTCAAGTTATTGCAATTTAAAGTTGATTTTTCGCCCGGCGAATCCACCATTTTTTTCATTTCTCGTAAAATATTTATCGATAACTTAATTTTCATTTCAATTACAATATTTTAGTAGACTAATCAAAAGTAGAATAAAATATCTATTAGACAAGACTAAATTCATTGAATTATCTAAAAAATTATTGAAGTTATTGCAATTTAAAATTTATTTTTCGCCTGTACGTAACTGTATTGCCAACACTACAGCGATAGTATCGCCGTCTAGTGATCAGAATATTAACACCGCTTGGAATACATCGACGGTATCGCCACCATGTTGGTCGGAATACTTTTCCGATTGCATAAAAAAACATGGGCTCGACACTTCTATATACACGGTCTACGAAGATAATTGAATCTTGACACGAACCTAGCAACACTAAATTCACTAATTGTACCCGTTAAAAACTAGGAATTATAAAGGCGTCAGTCTGGCACATTCAGAGCCCGGTGAATCCCTAAAATTATTTGATCGGAATTAGGTTAGTACCCGAGATTTGTTGATTTGGTGTTTTATTAAATTACTATTATTTTAAAGTATGTTTTTTTGAGAGGCGCAAACTTTAGGCAGAAGATTCAAAATACGGTGTTCTGATTGATTATTGTCAATTTTTTGCTAATCCCTATATGGTATTTTAAAAATTCCCGCCTAAAGGTTAAAATAAATGTCTGGTAAAAAAAGATGTAAGTCTGGCAACCTTGCAACATTAGATCTGGTGATTTTTTTTTTTGAACTGGCGACACTGGCTAGTTCCGTTCTCTGCCACCTGTCATTCGGAGATAACCCCAAAATTTTGTGTCAGTAGCGATGGTGGGGGAACTGAATCTTCCAACACCGTGTCTCATGCCTATTTGCCCTTCAGTTTAATTAATTTTTTATCAAAAACTATAATAAAATAATTGATTGATTATGTGAAATTGTATTATAGATGATTATTTGTATAGATAAAATGCTATACCGGTTAATTTATATAATTCTCCATAGTGTTTATACATTATTTAAAATATCAACTAGTGTTTATTCAAATTTAAAAACAAAATTTATTAAAATTTTTGGTAAATTCACACAAGGAAATTGTGTAAAATTTCCAGATACTATACCAAAACATTTAACAGTACTATTAGGTTATGAAAAACCATCAAAAAAAGATTTAGTTAATTTAATATTATGGTGTTTAGCGGCTAGAATCCCATTTATCAGTTTCTATGATTACAAAGGTCTGTAATAACAATTATTTAAGTGTCTTATCAAAAAAAACGTCAAGAATTTCAATTATTTTTAGGTCTATTAAAAAACGAAGAGGATGAAATTCGTTCATTATTAGATAAGAAAAAATTAAAAACAGATCATGTGATTTGGCACAATCAAGACCAATTCACCTATAAAAACGGTTATACAGGTAGAAAGATACATGTTAAATTATTTAATCGTAACGATGGTAAAGCCAGTATAGTCAATACAATAAAAAATCTAGTTTTAAGTGAAACATTTAATAGAAGAAACTGTAATTTGAATGAAATTAATGAAATATTGTGTAATCAATATGAATTCCCTGATCCCGATTTAGCATTATGTTTCGGTAAAACATTCAGTCTTTATGGTTATCCACCGTGGCAGATACGTTTTACCGAATTTTTCCAAATTGAAGATAAACAAAATAATTTTACAATAAATCAATTCATACACCTGTTGGAGAAGTTTAGTAAATGTGAACAGCGATATGGAAAATAAAGTAATTTTTTTTAATTCATCATTGTCATCTATATAAGTTTTTAAAAATTGTATATAATTTATTATGGTTGGCTTATCGACATTAATAAAGATAAACCGATGATATAACATCGGTTCGATTATTATAAATTGTAGTTTTCTTATCACTTAAATCGTCAATATACAGGCTGTCCCGTAAGTCGCGTATTTGCACCTAAACGGTAGATAGCGGATGAAATTCGAAGACGAAAAGTTCTATATCATTTTGTTATCTGACACAAGTAATTAGTAATTAATTAAATTAAGTAACCAATCGTTTGCTCTCTTAGTTTGAACGGCTGTCGCGCCAACCTGCTAACTGGTTCGCTTCCTACGTCCCAGTGGCGGACTGAGCCGCAGGGTAGCAAATATAAAAAAGTGCTATTTTTTGTCGCTGTAGTGACTTCTTGATTGGTTACTTAGTTTAATTAATAACCAATTAACTGTGAGTTAGATGACAAAATGGTAGAAGAGTTTTCATCTTAGAATTTCATCCTCTATCTGCTCCCTAATAGGAAATTCGCGGCGACTTACGGCACAGCCTGTAGACATGAAAGTATCAAACAAGGGTCAAATAAGTCATCTTGGAGATACTACAAAAAAAAGGTGAATTTAAATATTAATCATCAAAAATTTATTGAAATTATAATCGTCTATTAAAGGAAGACAATGAATACACCTACAAACGAACAAACCTACATGCTGTGTTATCAATTTTTATGGTGTATAGTCCGGTAATAAAACTACAGAATTATACAAATATGATTGAGACTTTTGTCATGTACATTTTAATCAATCAACAAATTTAATGGATACATGTACAATCTCTCTTTTTATCAGTTTTTTGATGTAGGCAAAAATCCACTCTACCAACATTACTGATAAGCCTGATAAATCAACAAATGAGTTAACAAACAGGGAATAAAAACAAAAAAAAAATGGCACAATTTTTTTTAACGCCGATGCGATCTCTTATGTTTACCACCACCATCATCATCACTAGACGATCTTGATCGCCGTCTCCTAGTCGATCTAGATCGTGATCTAGAACGTCGATATTTCGAATGACGTTCACTGGATCTAGATCGATGATTTCTGGAATGTGAACGATGCCTATGCCGTGATCTAGACCGTTGTCGTCGATGTTTTCTATATGATGATGATGATGTCGATGATCGTGATCGTCTCGATCTTGATACAGATCTTCTATAACGATTCCTTGTACTATTACTATTATTACTATTATCATTTTGTTGTTTTTGTTTTGATGATAATGGTGATTTTGAATGTTTCTTTGTATCATTCTTTTTCGGTGTACGACTACGTCTTGATTTATCTAAACTAATACTAATTATATCAACACTACTACTTCTCGACGATGATCGATGGTGTTTCTTCTTTGAATTGCTGCCTGTATAAGACGGTTTATTATCAGAGGAACTCGATGATGATCGAGTTTTATCGTGATGATGGTGATGGTGATGATGATGATGATGATGATGTGATTGTTTCCTTCCTGTAATATATAAATATTTATATGTGAATTTTAAATTTTTAATAATTGAAAAAAAAATGACGAAAAATTGGGTTTTCTTTCATATTATAATACCACCCAATAATTTACTGTGCTTCACAATAAAAATGCTTTGTTGATTTATAATTTCCATTAAAGCAATTCACAAATACATACTGACCTGGTGTCTTTGCGTCTACCTGTGTTTCATTGCTATTTGTATCAGGTGTTGATGATCGACTATTCTTATTATCAATTTCAGCCAATTTATTTTCGATTTCTTTTTCAGTCTTTGAAAATTCAGCCTTCTTCCGCTTTATAGAATCCTAAACAAAAAATAAAACATTTTTTTTGTCCCTCTAGTTTTTTTTTATAAAACTTACCCTCAATTCATTATCGGAATCTTTACCATCACGCCTCAAACTCCGTCCATCATCGGTCTCGTCACTGCTATTCCCCGAATCACCACCATAGATGCCCAGACCTGTTTACCAATCCGAGTGATCAATTTCCCAAAATACAGACAATTAAACCATTCGATATCCATCAATGTTTTTTTTTATAATTTTAATTTGTAAATTTGTCCCAACAAATGTTTAATAAAAAGGAACCTTTTTTTTGTTTTTTGGATGAAAAAATATTAACTTACCAAGTTTGGCAGTAACGTTGGCACCGCTGGGTGCAGATACACGTTGATCTGAAGCTGAAGTATTACAACAAAATTATAGACAATTAGGTCCATCTTTACAACCTGTTAACAGTCTTAACACAGAGCAGTTTTCAAATGAAGACAGCATTATTTAGCCATCTTCATAATCATACTTTATCACAAATTATATAATAAACAATAAAATTTATATAAAAAACAAAAACAAAAATTAAGAGTATTTATAGGAATGAAAACTAAACTGAAACGTTTTTTTTTTGAAAATAAAAAGATTAAAAAGAAAGTTTAACATACGGCTAAACCGAATTTTTATTTGATATTTTACAAGCTGATGCTTTAATGGTGTTGGACAATAATGTACGATACCTTTATTTTTCTTATGAATTCTTTGTAATTCATCACGACAAATCATTTCAATTTCACGATTTGTAACTTTTAACAGAATTTCCGTCATTGCTCTTCTTACATTTAACATCTACAATAACAATAATTATATTTTTAAAACAATTGATTCTTTAAGGATATTTAGGGGCGTTCCCAGAGAACATTTTTAGCAAAAGTAGGACCATGTAGCTCATTGGCAAATGGGTGAAATCAAATCGAACTTTCGAATGTGCAGCAAGCTTCAGGAAAAGTGTTAAAATACTGTAATAAGTTCGTAATATTTAGATTTTTGAAATTTGTCCTTTACGCCCCGAAAAAAACCGAGACTGATCGTGAAACATTGAAACGTAAAAAAGTCGCTCACCTCCCTAAGTCAATCATTGTACTCTCTCCCATTGGTTTATTATAAACGCCTATAAACCAGTGCTTCTCATTCTCAACCCCTGGCACAGAGACCGACATTGGTCCGCAAAATAAACATTATCTCCCAAAAACACAATAAATTTGTGGTTTTTTTTTTGTAAAAATTATTGGTCGTTAACGGTCTAGCACGAAATTTACATGTCGACAGTAAGAAGTGTTTGAAATACACTGGAATATACTGTTAACAACTATACATAGGTGTTTAAAATGTAAAAAATGCCTACACATAATTTATGTTTTTTTTTTTAAATTTAAGGGGAGAAATGAAAACAAAAAACAAAAGAATAACGAATTCAAATCTCGATTTTTTTTTAAAGAACGAAAATTGCATCAATTTAAAACACTTCTAGAACATTGTAAACAGTATCAGGGTAGCCCCATTTAGTCATACCGGAGCGTGTTGAAATTATTGAACTTTTTTTTAACTTATTATTATTATTATTTTTCGAATCTATGAGGTTATCTGGATTTTAAAAGTTTCTCGGATTCTCTACCTTTCATTAAAACTAATAGAAATCGCCTACATTTATTTATTTATAAGTATCCATCCAATGTCAATTACTGCCTGGTTGTTTTATCGAGGCGAAAATTGACGCAGGTAAGCTTGTGTTCATTTTTTTATTTAGAAAAAAAGGTTGCAAAATAGAAAAAATAATATAAAAAAACTCGTTTCAGAAGTCAATTCTTGAAACTGGTATTTTAATATACTATTTTGAGGATCCTTGAGTAATTTCGAATTATTGTACGTGTATAGCTGAGTGGTGAACATTTCGACATTGCCCGGAAAAAGTCGTTTTTGACGTACTTCCAAACGAGCTACGGCATTCTAATTTTGCTAGAATGATCTCGGGGGACCCCCCTACAAATCCGTACAGTATTATTCAAATCGTCCGCCAATTACTAGGAAAATCATTCGAATTGATTACTTTAGAAAAAAATACATACCTGTTCCTCTGGTGTTAACTTTACTGGTTCTTGTGTTTCAATTTCACGACCATCTTCATCAGAAGATTCACCGTCACTTTCCTGATTTATAAACAATTAAAATTAACAACAATGAAAAAATAAAGAATTAACATTACAAATTTGCTTTTTTGTTGTTCTTTAATTGTAGATTTTAATATTTCCAATGCCTCTTTTTCGGTACGTTTCATTTTCTCATTATATTCCTCACGTTCCTGTTTCTCTTTTTCTTTTTCCAATTGTTTCATTTTTTCACGCTCCATTTTCTCCAATCCTTCTCGAATCCATGCTGGTAATTGTTTTCGTTTTGTAGCATCTAAAGTTGGTGGTGGTTCTGTCATAGTCGCTTGTAATGGTCTTGGTACATTCACTTTACTAAATCGACGATTATGTGGCTTAATTTGTTGTTGTTGTTGTTGTTTAGAACTACCAGCAACTGTCCAATAACCAGTCGTATAATCATTATTTTGACCTGTACTATACCTATATTGATATATAATTTATAATTATCATATTTATCCAGATTGATTATTATAATATACCCTGCAAATGTGGCGTTATCACTATTACTCTCCGGTGGTACATTGAATTGATTATTATAATTGCCAGGTGTTGGTAGTAGTGGTGGTTTCATAGTTGGTGCTGGTGGTGGTACACCGGTTGGCGGTACCCATGGATTTGTCCAGCCCCATGTTTGTGTTTGTACATTCCAATTCCAAGCATCGTTACCAGTTGATTGTTGATTACCTGTTGATGTTATATGTGGTGGTGGTGGTGGTGGTACTACTGCTGTGGTTGTACTCCATGAACTTAATGCTTCATCTTTTTCATTTTCAACTTCCATTGGTGCTTCACCACCTTCATTCAATACTGCATCTTTCTTTATTTTCGTCTTTTTATGTTGTTGTTGTTCGGTAATAACAGGTGGTGGTCCAGCCTCTTTCATTATAATCCATTGTTGGGCTAATGCGGCCCAATCAACTTGATCATTGGACATATTTTGATAAGCAGCAGGATTTAAAGCCCATTGTGCATAATTTTGACAATCAGTTGAATCACTATTTGTATACATGAATTAATTAAATATATTGATAAAATTAATTAAAATTCAATTATCTTACTCCATTTAGAAAAATTGTTGTTTATATCTAATTAAAATCTCGTTAAAATTGATTGTTTCGCTGACATAAAAAACTTCATCTGCCGGCATTTCCTTCTGCATTTACAATAATGCCAATTGAACGATAACAAATATTCCTAAACGACCAACAGTTTGGTGAGTTTGGCTTGCAACGTTGCCACACAAATCAGCTTTTTTTTAAAAAAAATAAATAAACCAGATTTCAAATTTATA
>JAZBGW010001764.1:3809-13981 GCA_037464815.1 Mylabris variabilis | reverse complement strand
CATAAATTGAATTAATTTAATGTATTATGTGCAGATTAGTATGTATTTATCATAATTTTAATTTTGTCAAATTTTGAAAAAGATAAAATTTAATTTTCTGAAGATGAAACTTCATTTTCGAAACAGCTATAACCAAAATATTAAATAGATGACATCTTATAATTTTATGGATCAAATACTAAAAGAATTCAATAAGTATTTATTTAAATTAAAAATTACTTCCGCATTTGAGAAAAATGAAAATGAATTATTTAATTCAATTTTCTTCAGTCGCTGTACAAAGTAAAACATATGAATGAGGTGGCTCAAATCGAAATAGTACTGTATAGATAAAAACTACGTTTATTGTTTTTAATTCCACAATAAAAACAGAGGTTAAAGGTACTAGTTCTAATCATATAAAGAACGTGTTACTTTACAATAAAAATTATTGCATGTTATTTATGCACAAGTAACAATTCGATAAAGTAATTATCAATAAATAGAAAACAACAGCCTATTATATTATAAATTAATTTATAATTATCTAATTTATTTTTTAATATTAATAAACTAAAATGAATTTAGGACCAAATCAAATTTTACCTGCAAATAGTGAAATAACGACAAATCCAGAAGAACCAGTTATTTTACGTATACCGAAATATGGAAAGGCTAGTGAAACAATACCTCCAATATCTATACCGGGTTTATTGCAAGATATTGCCAACAATTATCCAGACCATGCAGCATTGTGCCATAAAGTCGATGGTAAATGGGTGACACTTACTTACCGGTGAGATTATTTTAATTTAATTACTCTTAAATACAATACTACTAATTAAATTACCTGGAAAATAATATCTTATCTAAGCTGGAGAAAAATTTAAGCTTAATAGGATTAGAATTTAAATCTTCGACAAGATTATATCCAAACTTTTCTCCAACTTTATGATGGATAATTTGCATTTAATTGAGTGAAATTTTTGTAAAAACCGTGTCCTTTGATTTTGTAGAGAATATTTAGAAAAAGTTCGGACATGTGCTAAAGCTTTTCTTAAATTGGGCCTTGAAAGACACCATTCTGTTTGTATATTAGGCTTTAATAGTGTTGAATGGTTTATATCGGATCTTGCCGCAATTTTTGCTGGGTAGAATTTTTTAATTAATTCTTAATTCAATTTAAATAATGAAATAATTTTAGTGGTATTGCTTGTGGTATTTATACAACAAATTCGAGTGAAGCATGTTTCTATTGTATTGATAATAGTCGTGCTAATATCGTTGTTGTTGAAAATGAGAAACAATTAGAAAAAATTATTGCTGTTAAACCACGATTAAAAAATGTTAAAGCTATTATACAGTATGAGGGCAACGCCAATCATCCTAATGTGTTAAGTGTAAGTTTAATGGATAATTAAAATTTTAATACTATTACGTGCCTTTTGTTCCCAATATGATAATGTTGGGAGTGTTATAAATTAAACAAATTTTGATAATAATACAGTTTTAGTGGAATGAACTTATGAATATTGGTCGTGATGTTGATGATAAAGTGTTAGATAACGTCCTGAAAACAATAGGAATAAATCAATGTTGCACTTTAGTCTACACTGTGAGTTTGTTTTATTTTATTTTAGCATAAATTTTATAGAAAATTTTAGTCAGGGACTGTGGGCCAGCCAAAAGGTGTTATGTTGAATCATGATAATCTAACATGGGATGCTTTAATGATATCTGAACGTATAGATGCTAAAAAAGGTGAAGAACACCTTGTTAGTTATTTACCATTAAGTCACGTAGCCGCACAAATTGTTGATATTTACCTTGTAATGGCAAATGCTAGTTGTGTTCATTTTGCCGACAAGAACGCGCTCAAAGGAACTCTTATTGAAACATTAAAAGAAGTACAACCAACTAAATTTCTAGCTGTACCAAGAGTATGGGAGAAAATGTATGAGAAAATGCAACAAATAGCTGCCCAAAGTGGTTATATTAAAAGCTCTATAGCTTCATGGGCTAAGAAACAAGCATTAGATTATCATTTAAATAAAATAAAGGGGTAATTTGCGAAAATCGTAATACTAATAATTTATATTAATTTTGTCATTTTTTTTTTGTTTTAGTATGGAAATAAATTCTTGGGGTTATTATGTTGCTAGTTCATTTATATTTAAAAAAATTAAACAAGCGTTAGGATTAAGTCGTTGTAGTTTATTTGCGTCAGCTGCTGCACCGTTATCATCTGATGTTAAACGTTATTTCTTAAGTATCGATATACCAATAATGGAAGCATTTGGTATGTCAGAAGTTAGTGGTGCACATACGTTATGTCATTATGGTGCATTTGGTTTAGATACAATTGGTACACCGTTACCAGGTGTACAAACAAAAATCGATAAACCTGATGAAACTGGCCAAGGTGAAATATGTTTAAAAGGTCGTCACGTATTTATGGGTTATTTGAACCAACCAGAGAAAACATATGAGACCATTGATAAAAACGGTTGGTTACATACTGGCGATTTAGGATACATTGACAAAAGGAACTTTGTTTATATAACTGGACGTTTAAAGGAATTGTTAATAACAGCTGGCGGTGAAAATATACCACCAGTACCAATAGAACAAATGGTTAAAGCTGAATTACCCTACATTAGTAATGCAGTGTTAATTGGTGATAAACGTAAATTTTTATCAATATTGTTGACATTTAAAACTGAAATTGACAGTGAAACTGGCAAACCATTAGATAATTTATTACCATTTGTACAAGAATGGTTAGCAGAATTGGGTTGTCCAGCTAAAACAGTTAGTGAAGTTTTAAATGCTGGTCCAGATAAGAAATTACTTAATGCGCTAAAAGAGGCTATAGATCGTGTTAATCAACAGGCTGTTTCTAATGCACAACGAATACAAAAATTAACAATATTACCAGCCGATTTTTCGATACCAACCGGTGAATTGGGGCCAACTATGAAAATTAAACGTAATGTTGTATTAAATAAATATGCTGATCTAATTGATAAAATGTACGAATAGATTATTTTTGGATAAATGAATAAGTTGTTTTTTTTTTCAAAATAGTTTTTTTTAATTAAAAAATAATATAAATAATACCTTTAAAGTATAATTTAGTGTTAAGTTTCATTTTACATTCGTTTTTATTAAATAAATAAATGAATTATGGTATACATATATGCAATATAAACATATTTTACATAATTAATAAATTTCGTATAATTTTGTTTTAAATGGTAACAAAAAATGCTAGCTACTAGGGCATGGTTCTGCATCATTACTACTATCGCTACTATCTGTATCCTGTTTACAACAACGGCATTGTTGTCGCCTTTTACATTTAGAACGATGACATTTATTACATTTAGTTCTATATACAGGTGTAACTAATTCTACTTTTATATTAGCAGTGGCTGTTACTTTGGTTGTATAAGGGCCACTAGAACTCGATTCTGGACTACTATATTCAACAGTGACTTGTGGTTCAACAACAATACTTTGATTGCACGATTCTTCTGTTATTGTTGTTAAGCTTGGTTCACGTGTTGCTTTAACAGATGCACTACGGCGCGATGGTGGTGGTTTATTGTAATTTGTTTGTCTGGCAGGTTGCGGTGGTGGTGTTGGTGGTGTTGGTGTTGATATTCTATTAATATGTTCTAATTCGTACAATTCGGCTTTTGTTCCAACTAATGATAATAGTATTGGTAGAAATACTAAACAATTTATTAATGATGTTATTAATGATATTGATAATGATGTAAATATGTGATTTTGAATAAATTCAAAATTTGATATTAATAATACTGATATACATAAAAATAAACCAAAATCACCTTTTATAATTGATTCAACATATAATTCGATAGACATTTTTAATCTACGTTCACAATTTCCTAATGCACTTAAAAAACCTTGTAATATTAATAAAACATTACGACTAACAATTATAAAATGTAATGCACCTAATGTACCGCTTAAGGCATTTACATTTAATAAACACATTAATAACATCGATATTATAATATTGAATAATGGACACCATAATTTCGTCCATTGTATTTGAACACATACTACTAGAGCACCGGCTAATAACGTTAAAACAAATTGTATTGCTAATAAACGATCTAATAATAGGAACTGATTGTAATATGCGAATATAAGTCCGATTGGATAATTTTTCAAACCTCTCTCATTATATTCATCCGATATTGATTTAATTTGTTTTAATGTTTCTATAATATCGCCGGTGGTTTTTAAATTTTTGAGGTAGAATGGCATTTGTGTATAAATAAGTGGTTTTGACTTTGGAATTTTCAAATCAAATTCTGCCTTTGAACTATAATATTGACAAGGCTTTGGTGTTAGATTAGCTTGAGAACTTGAATATGACATTTGATCATTACTATTCCATACAGATAAATAATTATAAAATGCTTTGGGATCTATAATACCGTTATTTACAAGTGTTTTCTTATATATTTGACTTTTATCAACTGGAAATTCAACAATACCAGTTTGTGCTAATAATTTAAAAGCTAATACTGCCTTTTCAGTAGCATTAGGAAACCATTTTTCACTATTCAATGAACTTCTATTTCGATTTATATTAAATTCTTGTTGTAAATCTAATAAATAATCACGGAAATTCGCCAACCAAAAATCGTTCAAATTCAAACCACCATTTGAATCTTTCAATACGTGCGGTACGTTCGTTAATGATGAATGATATTCGTATAATAATGGTTGATTTAATGGATATTCCAATTCGGTTGTTACTAAATAAAAATTATAAAAACCAAAGAATTTATTTTGAGCTTCTAAATATTTGTACTCCTGTGTGTTCTTTGGTAAAAATGTCGATAACCTTACGTCGAATTCTAATTTTAATCCGTTAAATACGCAGAAAATTATTAACACAGCATAAGTTATACATAAAATCACTTTTACAAATGGTTTAAATAATAATGATGTAAAATAACAACTCACGAACCATGTTATTATACTTTTCTTTTGTTGACATACCAATTCTGATGTCAACAAATTCTCACCATGCTCCTGAAACAACAATAAACAATTACTATCACCTATTGAAACTGCCACCAAGCACGCCACTGGTTTAAATCCCATGCGCAATCTATCTATTTCAAGTAGCTCAAATAAACAAACAAAAATATTACTAAATTCAGTGGCGTAATGAGCAGGGTTCCAAAGAAGCCCGCCATCCGAGAACATGGTATTAGCTCCGAAACGCTGCAAGCCTTAGCTAATATTGTGAGCTAATCACTACGCCACTGATTAAATTACAAATAATCTCAATGTATGACAGCTAAATACTAAAATAATTACTTTCTCACGTGGAAATCTACACCAATGGACGCGGAAAAATTACATAACCCGAATCGGCTATTTTTATACAACTACAGTATTTTCTCCCATTCGATTTACATAATACTACGATTTACAAGAAGAAAGGATTAAAAAATATACTATAAATATATAAATATAAAGCGAATTAATTTGTTTATTTATATTTACGCAACATAACCTCAATCTACCAGTAGCGTAACAGTCGATCTTAACGTAAACATTATTATTTAAATATAACCCAAAGGAATGTTATTTGTGTGAGAATCTTAATTGACTCGTATTTGCTACTTGAATAATGACTTGTTGACAAGTTCAACAAAAATCCCTAATTATAATCAATGATTTATCGATGAAATTTAAAATTAAATATTATTATAAATAAACTTACCGGATCGATGTTGTTGGTATTATTGGTGTTGGATGTTTTCGTTTTAACATCAGTACGAAAACATGGTACATCAGATTTTTTACATCGTTGCTCCAATGCAATCAATGCAGGAAAAATAATAATTAATGCAGCGCTGTGAAATATAACAAGTACCGCACATTGTAAACAAAAAACACGTAAAGCCGGTACAGGTACAATAGCAGCCGCCAAAAATACAGCCGAATTAATTATTGATGATGATAAAATTGATGGACCGGTACGTTGTAGCACTTCCGGTGGTGTTAAATTTCTCATATTTGTTGATAATATAAGGAACATATCTCTCATAGCGAGTCCAACAGTTAGAAAAGGTAACACATGTATACTTAATAAGTTTATTGGTAAACCAATTAAACTGCACACACCTAATGCCGCTATTGCTGAACTAGCTAACACAATCACACCGATAGCGGCCAAACAGGATTGCGATACCCATGCATAAATTCCTGCCACTATTAATACTGTTCCTAATTTCACAAAATCAGTCTTTGATGCTTCCTTTAGGACTTTATTTAAATTGGCTGTTGAGAATGTCACGAACAGATATGACGATGGGGTCTTGTTGCGCGTTAAACGATCCACCTCCTGTGATAAAATACAGAAAAACGTGTGAATTTTCTTTGATGTTTTTTAAAGAAATTTTAAAAATTATTTACCTGTGCGAATTTCTTTTGCCACGCATTCAAAACGGTGGTGGCCTTCTCTGGACTCCAACCGATATGGTGTACTTTATAATGTCCTGACCAATATTCAAATAATTCGTGTTCACCCATCAATTGTACAACAGTTTGTAAGGCTTTGGCTTGTTTTATATGACCAGATTTATTTTTCATTACACCACCAACAATTAAATCCTCCGGCCAATGCATGTATTTAGCAGCGAAACCATAACAACCACTAGTCAATTCAGCACCAATATCTAAATTTTGAGTTGAATTATAATTTGGCGCCGTAACTGGACATTCTGGATCGCGTGGATTCAAACAGGGCTTCTCTTGATAACCAGTTGTAATGCCTGCACGTTTCAAATAATCCTCCAATGAATGATAATCGAATTGGGATTCTTTTTGTTTAACATCTGCCACCAATTGAATTGGATTCAGATTGGTCCATTTCACTTGGTTACCTACACTGTAGCTGTAAATAAATAATGGGGGGGAAATTACTAAAATTTTGTTGGTTTCTTTCTTGTTTCGATTTTCGTCTATCTGCATCGCAATAATGAAGATTGTATAGACGGGACACACAATGGGCTCGTAAAAGGGCAGATGTTTGGATTGGGCCACCCTATGCGAAGAGAACCGGATTAGGCTAACACTGTACCACTGTGTGCGTTTGTTATATAATCGAATATAAAATTGGCATTTTTTTTCTTTTCGATTGGTTTTATTAATCGTAAATTATTACAAGAAATATAATGAAATTATAAACAATCAATAATCGTAACATTGAAACGGCGCTATAGTCCGATTTATATGGTTATTTTATGGCCATATACCATTGTTAGAATTGTTGTTTTTCAACAAATAATAATAACAAATCAAATAACGGTTTGCAATTTCAACATTGCAATATAAAATTTATAATTTTGTAACAGATTCGATTAACAGCTGATAAATTTATGGTTTTCAATTAAAATACAATCGAGATATATAAAAAGTAAGAAGAAATGAAAGTGAACTAGAAACGCGACAACGTAATCTATTGAAAATTTATCAGAGGCTATTATGGTGATTTTATTTTTTAAATAGTAAGAGAGAAAGTGTCGTTCTTATTACTACTATCTATTAAAAATAAGGTGACCAACTATATGACCAAATATTTTTTCTACAAAAAGAGCACAGATAGGATATCCTCGGATATGAGGAAAAACACGGAGCCTTTTCAATGTGACCAGCAATTCTAAAAATATTTCAAAGATTTATAGAAGGGTCTCTAGAGAACATTTTAGCAAAATTGGAATCTTGTAGCTCATTTGGAAGTTGGTCAAGAAACGCTCCTTTCTGACGCAATTTCCAAAAACGAGTTATACACGTGAACGACTAAGAATTACTCGAGGATTCTCCCAACATTAATTTTTTCGTTTTTCTCCATTTTATTCCGGAACGGGAGAAAATTTCGCATTTTTTTCTAGAATGCAATGGAGTGAAACCAAAAATAAATCAATGTTAGGAGGGTTTTCGAGTCATTCTTATCCGTTTTGCGTGTTTATCTCGTCTTTGACAATCGCAACATCGCCAGAAACGAGCGAAAAAGCACCCTCCTAAAATGCTAATTTCATAAGAATTGTCTACTTTTAGAGCAACAGGGCGGTATATTTTTAAAATAATATAAAAACTGATATTATAACTTTGGAGTACAGATTATAAAAGAAGTAGAAAAAGGAGTACAGTTGGTCACCTTAATCAAAAATGATAAACATCAGTACTTACGGTATGTGAACAGGATAATCGGGTCCTAATAGTTTTGATCCTTCCCAAAAACAATCTAATGCTGTAACTATTGAGCACGGCATCATATTTTCGAAGATTTGTTCAATATAATGCGCATCAAAATTCGGAATGCTTGGCGATTGACAGAAATCTTTTAATCTCCATGTGATGTCGTACATGTTGATTGTGACTTGTGTTGCTTTCTGTAGAAGAGCAAGATGTTCAAGCAATCCATGTGGATGTAACAGATCAGCATCAGGTTCATTACCAGTTTGTATAACCATCTGGTGTGTTGATAAAGTCTCCGGTGGTGCTGGTTCGGCCCATAACAATTCAATATCGGTATGAAATGTTAGACTTTTTAAACCAACCGAAAATGTGGCCAATGCTAAAAAACTGACAAAAAGAAATTTGCCAGCATGTATGTCCAGGATATGGCCGAGGGTACGCAGCTGCCGTTGAATACGGCCACGGACCCAGAGGACACCGCGATCTCCGCTCGCTTTGCCCTGTAATATAATAAAGAAGAGACAGAATAAGTAACATGCAATCGACCACCCAAGATGCGGCCTGACGTCACGAAGACCACCCAAGTTGTATACATATGGATACTATCTCTCCTCGCTCTTCACTGAAGCGCCTAAACACATACCGTCCTTCTAGGAAGGACCGGACAATATAACGCTGACGGGCACCTATGTACGGTACCATACGAATTTCAATCAACTTGCCAATCACTCAATACAGTCATATCTCACAATGATGTTGTTAATAATGGAAATGTCACCCGTACCCGATGAAAGCGCCGCCGCCGCCACCCATACGATTATTAACCGGGCCAGTTGTATCAACGCGGAAAAACGATAAAATTACTCATTTTTCTTCATTATTATTTCAACCGACTATTCGACGACATTAAAAATTAATTGCAACATCGTGGTTATAATCAACAATATAACGGTAATATTTTATATTTGTAATATATGAATTGTATTATATTATTATACAATTGAAGAGAATAATACATTTTATACGCCTTGCAATATATCGGTTTATTATTATTGTTATCAGAATGCGTGCATTTTAATAACAATAAATTGTTGGAAATTTGTTTATATATGCGATAATACAATTTGTTATTTAACAACAATATATACTGCCCTTTTGATAACTTTTATCTTAAAATAAATCAAAAATACAATTGCCTATTATACAAGCTGTAATTGAATTGTTCGCAATAACGAAACAATAATAATAATAATAATAATACGGGTATCTTAGGCTGGAATCTTTATCGATAAAAATTTACCATTGTGGAACAATGTCAAATGATTGACAACAAATGATATAAACGGTCAGGGGAATACTTTCATCGGTTTCGTGGAAGAAACTACCTGTCGAAATGTTCTATACGTTGTATAGATATAATGGTATAAGTTACATGTGTGCGTATATCTTTTATAAAAATACAAACGTACAAAACTCACAAAACTTGCCGTACAATGAAAAAGGAAATTTAATAAAATAAAAGAATCAACTTTTATAACAGCGCACACAAACACACACATACAACACTTGAGGAATTTCTTTTTTGGGTAGGTGGTCCATCTTACAGATAGGGCACACACAGAATCTCTCAAACACTTCCACCAATCTGCCTATAAATCACGTTTTTTTTTCAATTGAAATAATTCTGTAATTATCGCATATATCGTTGACAGTGTGGCGGCTACTTTAGTTTTACGCATCCATTCATGTGGCGCGGTTAAGGTTAATGTACACGAACCGAAACCGGAGCCCGTTAAAATTTCGCATTATATTTATCGTGTTTTAATACGCACAATTTGATTTAACCCACAATTAAACCTTATTTATAAATATATAACGAACGTATTTCGCAACAAACCGGTTGTATTTATATTGAGCGCTGTCAATAAAACAAA
>JAZBGW010001763.1:0-13986 GCA_037464815.1 Mylabris variabilis | reverse complement strand
CACAGGCGGCTCAATTCATAGGGACGCCGCTGCCAGTCCGCCCCTGTAAATGTTTGCACATGAACGGTAAAAATCAAAAACCAAAATTCGATCACGTGCATAGATTGATGGTTTCGTTCAGTTTGCTGTTGAACGTTGTGGAAACGAATTAAAATGAACCAAGTCCAAATTATACGTTCTTTCGTATTTAATTTAAATGTTAAATTTTTCTCCACAAATAACCAACGGCTGGTTGTACGCTTTACGATTTTTTTCCCTCCATTTTTATAATAAACATTGAACCATCATTAAAACATGTGCTCATTCTACTTGTTGTGGTTGTTTCCGGTTTCAACTTCCTGAATTTTTCCATCACGGTGGATTATCTTCATTTGTATGCAGATAATTAAATTAAAACTATAACAAAACGTTGACTTGTGCAATTTTCATTATAAAATGACATACATACCGTTGCTTGACGAGGGTTGCCTTTAAAGAAACTGAATAATGTTGTCAGGATCAAGGCTTTTGTTCGTTCGGCTAGAATGAGTGTTAACATGTCACATTATATCGATTATTGTTAAAATACAATAATTGACAGTATTGGAAAAGATTAATTCTGATGTAATAAAATTCGTATCGCACACGGTGGGATAGCTCAAGCCGGAAAATGGATGAAAATCAATCATTGGTTATGTCAATTAATATTATATTTCGATTTGCCAACAAAAAATCAAATTGTAGGATGTTGTAATACTGTTGTAAACTCTAAATCTAAATTGAATCAAAGAATTAGCAGGAGTAAAATGTATTTAAAAATATTAATGTCTATGCCAAAATTTAGATGCTTCTGAAATATATTTGAGTCATTTCAAGTCATTTTACGTGTATAGCTGAGTGGTGAAAATTTCGACATTGCCGGAAAAAAGTCGTCTTTTGACCAACTTGCAAATAAGCTACGTGGTCCTACTTTTGCTAAAATGTTCTCCTGGAACCCCCTTCAAAATCCTTAGAGTATTATTCCAATCGCCCGCCAACTACTAGGAGTTTCGTTCGAATTGACCACCTTTAAAAAAACACTCGGTATAGTTTGCCGGTGGGCCAAATCGTTGCTAATCCGACACTGAGCTGGTCTCGGTGAATTGTAATAATGTAGAATCGGAATAAATTTATAAATGGCGTGGAAACAAGTCTGGCGTATATCTATAAGGTGTCTTCTATAAACATGAATACAATCTAGAAATATGCTTGAATCGCTCCACTATCTGAAACAAACTGTAAACTATAACAACAACGTACAGACGTTATACACAGACGACATATTTCCAAATAGTGATAAAGAAACTTTTAAAAGATGCTTTAAATACGTCATTTCCTTATAAAGCTCCATCTAAATCAAGTTTTTCTCAATAATCTATTTCTGAGGAGCTGTTTTCATCCACCAAAGCAAATTTAAGTATGCCGACTTTTTGGAAACTTTACAGACATTTTTTTGATCCATTAACAACTTCGAACTGATGGGAATACAAATTATCTCTAATAAGTCGCAAATTTAAGCGCGTTGTCTTCTTGATCTTGACGCCGTATTGATAGAACTGACACTAAAGTCAGGGAGGATTTTGGACAAAAACAATGTTAAAGTTCTCTGTTTTAATAAAACTCTGTCTCCTATTTGACTGAGAATCATCACATGGTGGCATACTTTATAAGTAAAATATTCACATTAAGCCCTTTATTACTGTCTTATACATAAAATTTCCATTGAATTTAAGAGAGATTCGAACATCTATTGATTACTGCATGATTCTAAAATGTTGTTAGGTATGCTTGAATTAATTTTTATCTTGTGGTAAAAAAGGTAGATGAAGCCTAAAATTATTCCTCAATTCTTCCAATTTTTTTTATAATAATACACTAATTCAGCTTGACTTAAATTTACATATGCAAACTACTATTCCCTGAAATTATGAGTAGTATTTTGTAAAAACTGATGAAACACGCGTATTTTTTCTTATTATAATCGCCCCTAAACGATTGTCGCTTATATGTAAAAAAAATACAAAAATGTAGACGATGCCTGTTTTACTTTTTCATGGGAATTGAATTTAAAGCGGTGAGCTACCCCTTCATTTACATACGCTAATTATCAATAAAAGTTAATTATTCTTCCCTTTTTATGAGCTACTCTATATCAAATTCCCTGTTGTTTCTATGTAAACAGTTTAATTCCATTATTTCTACCTGGAAACCGCCTCTCTCGGGCATATTCTAATTACCAAATTCTTTGAGACTTATTTCGGTCATGTTAGCTATCAGACCCAATATTTCCCCATCTACCTGCATGTTTGAGTATCAAATTAGATATTTGGGGCTTGATATTTGGCGAAATTTATGAAAATTTGCCCATTAGTTTTATATAAAGTTGGTTAGAATTTCTAGCATGTTTGATAAACTGTAGGAATAGCGGCCCTATTCACAAAAAATGATTTTGGAGTCTTTCAAAAATATTGCATTATTTTGTGGATTCCTTCTTACAAGGAAAGTGACACAACTGTCCCTCTCCGATTTTGATAAAACCTTGCATACAGGTAGAGCATCAAAAAATTAAGGATGCATATTCTTTGGCTGTCCGTATTCACATTAAGGGGGTGAAATTGCCCCTTGAAGTTACCCTTCCCCCTAAAATACATTTTTTGTTATATCTCGAGAGCCAAGGAAGATATCGAATTCAATCAAAAACTAAAATATTCTGCACTATATCCAGTACTACATTACCACCTAGCAAATAGCACCCTTCTATCTCATGCCCTTTACGATTTCAGCTAGCACTCGTGCTATTCATAAGTGCGTAAAGGGCATTCGTGATATCACAAAAAAATTTTCGATATAACTTTAACCACTAATGGTATTATAACTGAATATATTTAGATGATAATCATAAAAATACATGTATTTCTATTTTCACCTGGTATCACACAATCTCCTATATTTCCATTTTATCGAATATTTTATCATTAAATTCAACATTTTGGCTTTCGATTAGCCTCTAGTTACAAAAATAGGGCTGATAATGCATCTTGTGCGTTATTACATATTGGGACTTGCAACTCCTTAAAACGGAAATGAATCGAAAAAAAATCAAAAAACAGGTAACTTTAGTTCTTCAATAAAGTTTATGAATTTAGAAAAAACAATTTAAATTTTCAAATAATGTTGCCAAGGGGAGCAAATAAATACCTTCCCTTACATATTTTTCAACTCTCGCTAGATAGAAGCGAAAGATGTGTTCTAGGAAGGTAACTTCAAGGGACAATTTCACCCCCTTAATGTGAATATTGGCAGCTAAAAAAATATATGCATCTTTTATTTTTTGATGCTCTACTTGTACCTATGCAAAATTTTATCAAAATCGGAGAGGGACACTTTATTTGTTACTTTAAAAATAAAAAATAGAAAAGTTCAACTATTTTAAGTAGAGACGTTCAGAAGCTCTTAAATGGCGAGAAAAGATTTTATCTTTCCGTTGAAAATGATACTAAAAATGATTTCTATAGGGAATATAAGTTTGAAGTGGAGGATGAATTTTTCTTTTGTAGCACATCTTGAAAACGTGAAATACTCTTTTAAATGCTACACCAGTTACAGTAAAACTAAATCAAAACTTTTTAATTAATTATTTTTACCTGTAATAAATTTTTAATGGTGATTTAATAATACGCTTCTAATAATTTTTTATTAAACCACAGCTCGAAATCTGTAATTTTAATAAACTAATTACTTTATTCAAGCAAAATCACTAAACAAATTTTCTATGCCTTCAAGCAAATCCGTAAAAAATTGCAAAAAATTAAAACTCCTGAAAAGAAGCAAATAAGACAATTTTCTCTTATTGTCCTAAAGAGACAGCAGAGTGTGTGTAGATAGAGACTGTTACTAAAAAATTACAGAATACGAGCCTGCGGAAACTGAAACTTTCCTACACTTCAACAAATTCTCTAGAGCACTCTTTGATGGTGTCGTTTTTTAAAATTTCCTCCTAAAACAACGACTACACTGTCAAATTTTTATAAATTTCGCTAATAAACAAAAATCAAGCTGTTGATTAGAGAAATTCTAGAATTGAATGACTTTTTTGCATATACCTTATTCGCTTTCTATTTGTTGATACGATTTATAACTAGTGTAGCACTTTGGAGAAGTTGGTCAAGTGTAAACGATTATTCAACGTATATTGTGTGATTAAAGCGTTTACCTTTTGTGTTTGCTATTTGTAAATTTAAATGGAACGGTTAAATGATGAGAATTTCAAGCAGTTCGTCCTGAATTCGTAAATCCAATAAATAAATAACAATAAAACTACGGACGACGTTCACATTTTATGTATTGTCCACCTGATTCCCTACGATTCAAATCGAATTTTCCTTTTTAAATTCTCTATTATCGACGTTAAAATTAGATTTAATGCTACATCTAACAACGGTTAAACACAAATTATATCATTATTATTGAACAGAAAGTAGATAATTGAGAGATTTTCTCTTGAAAATAACTGAAAATATCGCCCCAGCAGACGTCTATGTGGTTGTTTATAATGCTCTTATAATAGAAAGCAATTAAGTTTAATTTACATTACATTGAATACGGGAGTCTATAACGAACATAATATTACAGTAATACCAGGTTTATATAATTAAAGAATTGTTGTTGTTTTCTATTAGCGACTACTACCGCAATAACGCAATTTATATGATAAGATATGTAAATTATAAACACATTTCTAGTTTCACATAATTTCAAACTCTATAATAAACCATATTGCATTTTAATTTTCAATTATTAGCAAGCTTGTTATATAAAATCTTATCATTTGATTTCAGTTTGCATAAAATAAAATAAAAATAACAGTATCAACAATGATAATGATTTGTTTTAATGAATTTTCCATCCTTTTACAGGCTTCTCTGTTGGTACAAATACTTTCACAGGCGAATCCGTTACGTTGAATGGAATTTTTTAATTTTATCAGAAATTTATCGTTTAATTTTAAAATTCCTTCCAACTGTTAGATATTTTTCTGTCATATAAAAATAAAAATGATCGTAAACAAACATATTATAGTAGGCGTAATTAGATTAGAGCATTATTATGAATGTTGAAGCATTAACTTTGAAAGGAGAATCTTGTTGTGTTGAATTGAAGTAAACAAAATTTCACATCAAAACTCTCGGAACTTTGCAATGAGTTTCCGTATTTATTTGTTTGAAATACAGATCGTTATTTATAATTGCAATGCTACTTTGAACAGACGATATTAAAACGCATTAAAAGCTTTCAAATGTAAATTGTGGAGGTATTTTCGTCTTAGCAGTTGACTAATTCTTTCCATATTATTTTCTATCAAGTAATAATCGAGTTCGTGTTACCGTTTTTTTTTTCGTTTATTCTTTTAAATATCTTATATTACGACCGTGATAGAATTGATTTTATTACATAGATTTACGCAAGGGAATCAATCATCCGAATATTCATTCAATCGTTGGATGATAAAAACACTGACAATTGACACAATGACAAATTTAATGAGATAGTTTCTGGCGTCATTGTGACGTTTTTACCATTGTTGTCAATAATAATAAAAAATTATCAAAAATCATCAATGAAGTAGTATATGGTCCTCATTATATCAAAGTTTTACAAAAAATAAACCTGCTAGGAACAGTACACATTATTCGGAAAGTGATTTACTAAAGAAAATTTGAAGATCTTGCCTATGATATATGGCATATTTCCGCCAAATAGATAAAATATTCGTTTCTGTAAATAACGTCAAGGAAAATAAATAATAATAATAATAACAGGAGATTTCGTTTATTTTTTTGAACGTCTAGCATTGTTTACCGATAAAAAATTGTAGAGTGCCCTCTGCGATAGGCATATTGCTTTGGATTATTGGTTCAAATATTTATTCGATATGAGATTAAATTTTATGCATGAGACAAAGAAAATTGCGTTATCTCTGAAAACAATTGATAGCCTTTCAAATTAGCCTATCGATAATAAAGTTTTGTCTAGCTAAACTCTTCTACTTCTACTTGTTTTTATCTTTTTAATTTTTGATTAAAGAAAATATAGGGTGTTTCTTTTAAAGGGGTCAATTATTCTGAAAGTCCTATTCATCATAAATTAGAACCTCGTAGCTTGTAGCTTATTGTAAAGTTGGTTCAAAAACCATCGCTTTGGACAATGTCGCAATTTTCAGAAACGAGCAAAGCACGCAAAACGACTAAGAATGAGTCATAAATTCTCCCGACAGTGATTTTTTCCGTTTTCTCCATTTCAGTCTAGACTATAAATCGTTTTTGATGATTATCAGGTTAAAACAAGGCTTTCCTTAGTAAAATAAACCTAGCGAGTTCGGTGGTCCTTCTAACCCTCAGTGTAGATTTTTTATTATCATCATTGTTTTGTGTTAATCATATAAAATAAATTAATAAAAACCTGTAGCTTTACTCTCAATTGAAGAGATTACAGTGGATCTTTATGGGATTATCATTTCTTTATCAAAGATTCAATCAGGATCTAATAATGTAATCCTGATGAGGACCTGATTGTTGATCTGCGTTACATCCTTATCAGGTCCTCATTGCAGGATCCTGACTGGGACCTTATTTGTATGAAAGAACGCCCTCATGTGGTCCATATCAGGTCCCTATGAAAATGTCTAGTCGGGCTATTCCAAAATAAAATGTAGAAAAATGAAAAAATCAATGATGGAGGCTTTAAGAGTCATTCTTAGCGGTTTTACCTGCTTAGCCTGTTTTTAAAAACTGCCACATCGTCATAAGCGAGCGTTTTTGGCCGACTTCCTAATAAGCTACAACACCCAAATTTCGATGTACCCTTCTACTAATTCTTGAAATATTTTTTAAATCTGTTCACCGTTAATAGGGGTTGTCGCACGTGAAAAGATCTGTATATACCTGTCAAAAGTATAACAAGGTGGTGCTCTGCCTCTGGAAACTTGATTCTGAGGGGCTCCACTTAACTTGGAAACTTCTCTTAAATGAGGAGAAACAAACACTTCTAAGTTGAATTTTGGGACTTGGAGACATTTTCGTTATAAATTCTAAATTTTTAGCAAATTTTGCTAATAAATCGTGTCGCAAACGCAAATTTAAACGCTTTTAATCGTTTCTTGAAGAAAATTTTTGAGCTTAAGTTTAGTCTTTGGCATATTTTTGGCCCATGTCTTTAGTTCTTGGTTCTTAATGAATCTTATACTTAATGGTGAAAAGAAAATATAAACAAATTCATTCTCAATTTTAACAAATTTCCGTTCTAAACCATCAGTTTTTAATAAATTTTGCTACCGACTGTGAATTAAAAAATGTCAGTCTATCTTTGAGCTGAATTATCGACTTTTAGTAAAGATTGCCAGACATTTTAGTCTTACGGCTATTTTGTTAGATATGAAATTATCAAAAAGGTGGGAATTCGGTCAATTTTAATTGATTTTCAAGTTAAATTATCATATTTTTCTCTTATTTTAATCAAAACTAAGGACGTCATTTTAGATTTTTCTCCCCGGGTGCCGAGAAAATTTTTTGGTTCAATATTTGGAAAGTTGATAGTAGTCCTCCTCTTACATTCTATCCACAGCCTTTCGGGGGCTAGCGGGGTTGTAATTACATCATTGGATGGCCCACATATCTACTTTTCTAACCGTCATTGCCACCATGCTGGAAATTTGTCTTTTCATAAGCGTTTGATTTTTTTTACGAATCAATCCCGAATTGAGGGATTAATTTTGCGGTGTGATTTCACGAAAATAGTAGCATTATAAGCTTATCGAAACATCATATTATAATTATTGTATTTCTTAATTTTTTACACTATAATGTTGAATTACTCTTCTGTACATTAATATTCATTTCAATGTGTTGCTTTCAGTAGTGATTTTCTGGTCCGACACAGAAATTCCAAAGCAACAACCGCAACCCTTTAACGTTGCCATTAGAACGCAACGATTCAGTAATAAATTGCAAGTTATCACTTACCCTATTTCCGACAGTTAATTTAATATTTTACTATAGTAGAAAATCTATAAATTCAGTTGTGGTATCTATCTGTACGGTGGTGGTTTTTACTAGAGGTGAAATATATATATATATAAAATTCTTGAATAAAATGCCTTTTATCGTATGTAAAGGAGGAAAGAGTCGGGGCGAATATGCACGCGAACACAAAAAAGTGAAATAAAATGGTAGCAGATTACGAAAATAATAATAATAAAAAAAAATAAGACGAGAGAACGAAATAAACATTTCTTGGTTGAGAGACCGAGCAGCCAAGTATATTTATTTACAAAAGTGTTATTTTATTTTTATTATTTTCAACGGGAACATTTATTTGTACTCGTTAAACTTGGTTTAACAAGATTCATCGATATCAATAGAGATTCGTGCAATCTTAAGCGTAACAGGTACTCATCTAGGCAAATTTCTAAATAGTATAGATGGATCAAGCTAAGTTTGCACAAAATCATGGATGGGCAGTAGATTTTGCCTGCAGTAGAAGGGTAATAGAATATATTCTCTCTTTCTCACTGGAGCACTCCAGAGACCTTGTTTGGATGCGTCAACTTGGACAAACTTAAATTGATCCATCTATAGACGGTAGTACAGAACAAAAAAAAACCAGTCAAGTTCACTGAAGAAAAATTTGCTTTGTGTGCCGTATCGTTCGAGTTGTATACACTTTGTGCAGTCGCATTTAATTAACTTTAAGAATAAGTAGAATGAGAGTTGAAATAGAAGAGTTTGGAATATTTGTTTAGGAGAAACGAAAATATAATTCTGACCAAATGCAACTCTAGATCAATTTATTTTTAAAATTGAAAAACGACCCAAACACCGGCGCTCTATTCAAATATCGATAGTTTTATTTACTTGAAAATCATCAATGTGATGCGTCGATAGATAGACTGATGGCGAGGTGGAAGAGCGATAACAAGGGGAATCGCTGATGAAAGCTGTCAACAGGACGTGTGAAAATTGAAAGAAAAAAACGAAAAACTATCACAATACGTGTTTTTTGTTTTACTTTTTTTTTGAAAAAAAAAAACAACGTTCTTGTTCTGCCTCGTATCAGCGGATGCTGGGCTGGGTCCTGTTTAGATTGCGCTTGCGTTCTGTCGTCTTATCTTTTGCAATACGCGCCTCTTGTTCGCTTTCAGTTGTTTTCAGGATGTTCGTCGAGCTTTCAAATTATTATCGGCGTTAGCAGAGTTCCCGCCGCACCATTCACACTTTAAACTATCGAACATCCAAAAACTACAAGATTATTTTTAATATTTAACAATTTAAAAAATAATTATTTTGTTAATTTTTAATTTTGATTTTTTATAAACATATTTTTGGGCAAGTTCTGAGTGACGCATCACCATGTGACATGATCCGAGTGCGCGCCCCCGTAATCTACCGAAATGATGATAGTAAGGGTGAGTTTTTGTGTATTCTTTTGCTCATGCCACTCGTATCAATCAACTTGAATTGTGAAACGAATATAATAGAAAGGGGATGGAAGTGAATCAAAAATACATAAATATCCAATTTTCAACTTAAAAACTTCCGGTTGATATGAAAAGAAACTTTGTTACTTGAGGGAAAGGTGGATCTGACGAGGCTGTTTAAGTGGCCCTCCAATTCTATGACTACCAACTCTTTTTGTTGTTTAAAATATAAGTCGGTGTTATTTTTTCAATATAGTTTTCTTGAATTGTATGTATTTTTTCTGAAAATTGAACTTATCAACAAACGATAGAATTTATTACTCCGTCAAGATGTTATCGAGACAAGAATCTTGTCGTAGAGAAATAGAAACACAAACAAGAACGGTTAGAGCTGTGCGATGCACATAAAAACATTAGTCTTCCTCTCGAGTATGTTCTTGCATCTAACTTCTAGTTGTTGAAATTTCGCTAATTACTTTTCAGTTAGACACCGTAGTCGACTAGGTCTAGACAGCCTCCTTCAAATAGCATTAATCTAATTACGGTACAATTAAAATTAATGGATGCGTCTCTCACGGGCATACAACCGGCCCTATCGTCATTTACCTGCATGTAGGTATTTCATAAGTTTGTCTAATTATGAGTCGGCTACTAATTGGATGGTACAATAAATTATTTTTTTAATTTTTCACTCGGCTATCTCTTGTTTATATTCTAAGCTTTCACGTCTAATTGAACTTTTAACTGTTATTACATCCAAGAGTTTGCAATATTCTTTCCATCTTTATCCTGCAGGCTTATTAAACACACTGTTGTCGTGTGTTATTATAAATTAATTAAAAATTGCTGAATAAAGTATAACACATCCGGTCATTTAAAGCTTTTATTTAGATAGAGTGCGTGTTTTTCAAATAGACTTCCACTTTGATTTCAACTTCAATCAGTTCCAAGCTACCTTAAGAAAAAAAACACAAAAACCGATTGAGAATCATTGAATTAGTTAAAGAGAAGTATCTGTTTTTCTCCATGTCTTTCTCTTTACATAACGTGATTTAACTAGAAAATTTGCAGGCTAGATAAAGGACATGGTTATCAGGTTTATTGTAGAGGTGTTCTTTTGAACAGCCTGTGTAGATCTAAACGTTGGAACGAAAATAATGCCAGACAGAAATGAATGTGTAACTCGATCTTTTTTACGGCATATCCTTTATAGCCGAATGTATGTTTACTAATTAGTCATTCAGGCTTAATTCCACTGTCTGGACATCTTGATGATGGCCTTTTCAACCTGTTTACAAATTTTCTTTGTTCTACATCTCCCCAGATTTGATTGCATGTAAATTGTACCCAGTTTTTGTTTCGATTTCTTTACACCACTTATGCGTTCTTGTTTACAATCCATCAATCATCGTCAACTCTCCTATTCTATTTTAAGTGAAGCAACCAGTTGAAACCGTATAGTTTTACTTTCAATTATTAAATTATTAAGTCATTGAATAGGATCATATTATTAATATCTTGTATACCTTGATGTTTCCATTAAAATACCACAAATACCGACATATAATAATCTATGCTATTAATATGTAATAGACCTTTGCCTGTAGCGAGCACCTATTCAATTTCTAAAATAGACCTAATTGAGGGTTGGAAAGTTTTCAACCCGATAGATTAATTTATGCAACAATTCAAATATTGTAAAATAAACTATTCCCTTAATGTTCTGGTATATTATCGAATAATTGATTCGATCTCTGACAACTTTTGAATGCGTCTCAAAAAAATAGACACGTTTTTATTTTTTGTTTTGGTTTTTATTTTTACTGCCCGTACTTAAATCGAGCTATTGAACGGCAAAATTTCCCGATGAAAAGGAAATTAAATTATAGGAATGTTGAGGGACAGCTCTTCTTTTTGTTTTATTTAATTTTAGCGTGAACATTTCCGGCGCATCCACCATTTTTACATGCTCTTCTCTACAAGGACGTTTTTGTCGTTGAACAGGGCCAGTTTGTCATCAATACATCACCCGTTATTTTGGGTTAATTGTCCATAAGATAGAATAATAAAAAAAAACAAGCAGAGAGAGAGAGCAGCTTTCTTTTGGCATTTTTATAGTGATCGTATGTTCGTAATTTATGGTACCAGAAGACATTAAGTTTGGGAATAACGAAACAAAAAAGAATGTCTATGACATGGAATTAAATAAATTCGATATATTTTTCAACTCAATAGTTTTACCATCTGTAATGTTTGCGTGTTTGTGCTAATTTTAGAAAGTTTAACATAAAGCATAATCACAAAAGCCATTTTCGTGTGGTTTTTGTCTTGATATACGAATCGAGAAAGATTTGATTGATAGTCGAAAAACTTGTCGTTGTAATGTCATTTCTATTACAGATGACTGCGCTAATCCGATTCTTTATTTTCTTTCCATTCTAGATTTATATTTGTGGACAGATACAATTTTTTTTCCATCATTATTAAACTAGCAGTATCAGATTGAATCTGCTTGAGAGAATTTCCAATCAAAGATAATTAACTGTTGAACGGCACACTAATGGAACAATCAAGGAATTATTGTAAAAATATACGAAATTAGTTGATGCGATTTTTTTAATCTTCATACCATTATCTGAATGTGTATAGATGTGTGTGCTTGTATGGTTGTTGTAATAGGTTTGGGCTTGTGATAAATTCCGTGTCGTTTTTCAACTTCTTTATTGTCTACTTAACGAATGGACCGGCACTAAATCTTTAATTCACCATTTATCTCGTCATGTAAAAATCACAAATTTTCAGTTTCACCTGTTTGTTGAAATAAATCGTTAAAATTAAACGTTCAATTCTAATTAAGCTCTGATCGATCAATTGACGAAGAATTATGGATGTTCTGACAAGTGGAGTGATGGCTTGAAACTATCAACAGTTTATACTAAGTAATTCAATCAATTACCTAGCCGAATTTAGTGTTGGCCTATTCGGAATAGGTATAGATTTGAGATGATCATCAACATTGTATCTGTGGATGTTTTTAAAGTTGAGAGAATTCGTAAGGTCGCTCTCGAACGCTCCCTCATTCCATATTCCCGGATAAATTTCAAATCTGCAACTGGCAAACAACTTGATGACTGGAAAGCTTTGTCTCTAGTTGTGATTTGTAACTTTCATCAATAACGAACTCTCAATATCGTGACCCAACAATGGTTGAGCTACTTTATATATAACTCTTTTCCCTGATATTCCGACGCACATATATTCTGAATATTTGTAATGAAATATAGTGAATATATGCATGTAATTTTGAATTTAGATAACAATGGAAGCGTACGTAAAATTGATTGAATTTGCGTTTTGTCGTACAATATTCGTCTTTCTATTAACGTCGATCTAATTAAGAAGAATTATAATGTTGGCATTGCATTGCGTAACAGCTTGTTGACTTCAACCTCAATTGAAACATAAAAGCCTCTTGTATGGATAGAAGATAGAGTGGTTGTTTGTTTCAATTATAAAAATACAAGTTGATCTCTACGATAAATGAATCAGCGGTTATTACAAGCTAGATGTAATCTTTAATTAAAATCTGAATAATAAATAGTGTGATTTAATCAAAACGATTGCTGTTAATGCATAAAAGAGATGAAGTAATAAAGTATTTAAGCCATCATTCTACACGGCTATTTAATTAAAACAAGTATTTTTTAAAATTCTGTCAGTTATTTAACCGTTCTCTATTTGTCTCCGAATTAAAACTACCCCATTTAGAAACAGTAGAATTAATTCTATTTATAATCCCCAAGCCAAAATGTCTTTTTTATCCACATTTGAATTAGTGTTTCCAGTTGAACGGTAATCCATTATGGTAAATTTTAACCCATTATCATTATTTTATATCTCTAGAATACTGAAACTTTAAATTTTGAATTATTCTCCAAGCGTTGCTTCTATTTGCCTTTCGACAATCTTTGATTTGATCTTTTGTTGGAATAAGCGATTCATTTTTTTGTTTTGTAAATTCTTGAAATGGTAAAAGATTTGTAATTTTAAATGTAATAACTTTATTGATGTCGTCGGTAGTATAAGAGGAATTTGAGGATTTTTCGCGATCGTTTCAATTTTAAAGCGAATATTGCTATCAATATTTCGTAAAATTTCATATTGGATGACGCACCGTCGTAAAGGAGAATATTTACAAATGGATGTCAATTTTGATCATGGCATATACGGTGGTTTCTAGACCCTCTCATACAATTTAATTTTCTTCCGTTCATTTTTCTGTTGCTATCGATATGGTCACCGTTTAAACTGACGTTCAAATGTGCCTCAATTTGGTGTCATATACTTAAGGGGATTCCGGACAAATGTGAAGAATTGGCGTGTGTAAATAGTCAATTGTCAAAAATTGATGTGTGTTGGATAGAGCATTTCATGGTGCATGCTCTGAAGCTTTCTACTTTGGAAAAGTGTGATCAAATGCTGAATGGCAGATAAAA
>JAZBGW010001759.1:0-12179 GCA_037464815.1 Mylabris variabilis | reverse complement strand
TGTAGCTCATTTGGAACTTGATCAAAAGATGCTCGTTTTGGATAATGTACAACATTGATTCTTTTGCGGTTTTCTCCACTGCATGCGAATCATTTAGACCAGTTCCAGAAAAAGGGAAAAAAATGAGTGTTGGGAGGATCTTCGAGTTATTCTACACGTGCAGCAAGTTTTTGAAAATTGCAATATCGTCAGAAGCGTGCGTTTTTCCATCGACATTCAAATGAGCTGCGAGGTTGTGATTCTGCGAAAATTGTCCCCAGGGACCCCCTACATATCCTTAAAATATTTTTTTAATTGCTAATAACAATTTCATATAAATCGACCACATTTAAAACAGACACCCTGTATCTTTTTTGATAAATGGACTTGTTGGTTCTTGAAATTTTTTTAAGTCTCTTGTATTTTGAGTATAATTTCCTGTTTTAAATTAGAACCATTGACAAAATCGTAAGAATCAAATGTTTTAGCTGTTTTTAATTACAATTGCCAGGCTCAGCGTGTTAGAGCTTGCCAGATTTTATGAGAATTTTAAGCGATCGGTGGAACAAGAAACTAAATTTCTTGCATTTAGAATGCTTTTATAAATTTATGGCTATTAAAACGTGTAAAGACCAAATTTTTATATTCGATTTGATAAATAACGAATATAAATAGCTTGTATTAACATATAAGTTTTATATACTTTTAATATGCTACTATAAAAATATAAATTAAGTCGATAACAATCATGTACTTTAACAATAAAATTCGATGTAAAATGTCAACATTTACGGGGGAAAAAGAACAAGTCGAAAGTTAAGTTTCTGTTTAAACAACTATTACTGCAAGCTTTATTTTGCAATTTTTATTCATTACCCAAAATTCATCAGCAAACTGAATTGATTTCAACAGCAACACTAAAACGGTGATTGAATCGCCAGGGGATATTCCTGAATAATGAATCGCTAGACTACAAAGCCTCGATTTTTCCGACTGGAAATCGAACCTTCAAGGGGACTACAGACCAATTTAATATCCGTCAGTCTCAAAGTTGCACGTTAATTATTTCTATTTTGAGTTTTTAGAATATTCGATTTAAATTACAATAGTTAAGTTAAATGAAATCAACTAGTCTACAGGGTGTTCGACATTTCCAACAAACTAATAGAGCGAATCAAATAATATCTTGTGGATTTGTAGGCTAGTTTTCAGAGAACATTTTAGCAAAAGTAGGGTCCCATAGCTCATCGGAAAATCGTCCGAAAATGCTACTTTTGGACAATGTCGCGATATTCGTGAACGAATTACACACGTTAAGGGTATCGTCAAATGCTAGACTAAAATCATACAATTATATAAAGGGTCCATAAGAGAAAAAAATGTTGGGCCACATAACTTGAAAACGGTAAGAAATATTGAGCTCGGCAATACTTCAATCGATCACAGATTTTATTCTTCATGGGGGACGCTCGAGTTTTAGTGGAAATACGAAAATAATTTAACTTTTGTCTTAAAAACGTAGTGCCAAATCGGACCACATTACTTCTTGTAAAGTGAAAATAATTTAATTAAATTTGCATGAATAAATAGAGGAAAGTCATGGGGGGACACTAGTCAAATTTCAATTTAGTCTTTCATTTCTGAAAATATTGTCTATTTTTTCGAAATTATAAGGTTGAATAAGCAATAAGAAACGAGTATTGTATTCAACATAGTCATCCACATTGACAGGTAAACAAAATACAATCATACGTTAGATATTATTTTAAGTGGTCTGCTACATTTGCAAGCAAGGGAACCGGATCGTAAAATAGGCAAAAGAGGTGACGAAAGCTGATTTTGTTTGCAATGTATTGACAATATCCTTAAATGACTTATTGTTAGAATGACTCCAAAAGCTCCCAACATTGATTTAAGAAAAACTAGGAAATATTTCCAGCTGTTCCAGAGTTAAATGAAGAAAAATGAAAAAATCAATATTGGCAAGGTCTTTGAGTCGTTTTGAGTGCTTTGCTTCCAAAAGAGCTACGAGGTTCTAATTTCGCTAAAATGTTCTCCACGGACTGCTCTACAAACCCTGAAAGTTGTTTTCAAATCGCCCTATTAGTTTGGTAGCAATCAAAACATATCCTACACATTGCTACTCAGGAAGGATGTTAATATGCATTATCATTTGAGAAATTGTGTCGAACCTTCGAATTTTATTTTCAAAATCCCAACGAGTGAAAGAAGAATTGTCTTCTATTTAAACTTTTACTAAATTATTCTTGTAGAAATTCGATTTGAAAACTTCTAAATGATTAAGCGCAACTCCCTTCGTTTTTTAATCATCCCTCTTTGTCCAAGAAAAAGAAAGGAAATTAATTCAATTTGACAACAGAATTTGCTTTTTCTTTAGATGGTTAAATATTGACAAAAATCGCGTCTTCAAATTAAACGTTTACGAAAAGTTCAAAATTTGATTAACTATAATTAACGACAATTAAATTCGACTATACTAAACCATAATTGGTTTATTGTAAATTGTAATGAATTGATAAAATTTAATTGTGGCAAATAAAATCGTCCTCCGGGATGATTTGAAATAAAGCAGAATATGTTGGAAATAATGACTAATATTGTATCTGTTAGTACTCTTTTATCTTGTCTTCGGTGGAAGGAATTCTTCTTTATTTTTCTTTTTCGAGTTATATCTTATAAATGTACAAAGAACTCAAGTGAAAAGAACACGCAATGAACCTTTATTGTATTATCGCACAATATAGAATTGTAGAAGAACCTCCAAGTAAGTTCCTTTACTTTAAACGAATGAATAATTTCTTATTTATACTATTAGAAAAACTGCATTGTTGTAGTAAGTACTTCAAATCGACTATATTTGTCTTTGATCCTTTCCCTTAACAACGATGCCTTTAATAAATGAAATTTTACGACCAATATGATATTTAACTTTTTTTTTGATGATTACTCCATTAATTTAGCCTTTTGATGTTAATACAATAAAGCTCATTCTATTTTTGAGTGTGTAACTGAAAGCTTCTACCCTTATATACATAGATATAAATTTACTGCGAATAGAAGAGTGTTGAAGCTTTCATATGCATTTACCACTACCGGAAATATCAGGGGTACTATTTATGTTATGGGTTCACAACAAAATGGATTTTGGCTTTTTAGAATATTTTCATCCACAACTTCTAAAAACGTCTATATATAAACAAGTGTACAAACACGATAAGAATATTTTTTATTTTAAACGTGTAGATTTAGAGATTTGGACGGGCTAGTTCTTTAAAATAAATTTTCAACAGACAAAACATTCTAAACAATTGATATCTAGAATCTAAGCTAAAATACCAGCGATAGTTAGTTTTTTATTTAGAAATTTATTGTGTTACCATTCGGGCACTTACTGTAATAAATCCAAGGATTGTTCTAGAGTTCTAGACAAATTCAATAACCCACAAGATTCATATTATTCACATTGTTAGTAACGACCAATTTTGACAATTTACAGTTCGTTTTCAGTACACAAAAATAACAAGCATTGAAATTAGAATACTCATATTGGCGCCTTTTTCTTTGGTAATTTCGATAATTGAGTATAAAGCTCTATCTATAAATATTTTGAATTAACTAGCATCTTTTCTAGTTGATTGGATTTCGAATTATACAATTTGACTTTCAGTTACAAAGTTGTCGGCTAGAACGTCAGACGATTTCTACAAACTAACTCCAAAAATGTGTTTGATTAAGATATAAATTCGCAAATTTCAGCGTATAGCTCCAGTTTCTTATGTATCAAAATCTTTATAGAGTGCAATCATCTAAGAACAAGCGCATCGATTAGGTTGTAGATTTTACAAACAAATTTTATTCCAATTCATTAACTGTAAGGTAACCGATTAAGTCAACATAAATTTTATCCGCTAATTAAGCTCGCCTTAGCAAGACCTTGGCTTAAATCGACCTAAGAGTGGATTTACAGGCATTTGTGTACATGTACGAACCACCACACAAATGTGTCTAAACCTGCCGTTAAGCCTTGTTCGGACTAGGCTAATAATTTAGTCGAGTAGCGAGGAATTTAGTAACTAAACGTGTGCGAACGACGGAAATTTAGTCGAGTAGCTTAGTAAATGGTTTAGTTGAGTCGATTCTATTTTTTCGCTCGAGTAGCATCCCCCACCTCACTTCACAAGTCACTAAATTATCCACTAAACAAGTGTGAACCTATCTTTTTAGGCGAGATCATTAGTTATTGTGAAAATGTCGCGTTGGAGTGAAGATACAACTTTAAAATTTGTTGCAAATTATTTGTAGCATGGATGTTTATCGAGCATTCACCCCATTATATAAAAATAAACAAATTAAGCAATCCGCTTATGCTGATTTGAAAAAATCGATGAACGCTATAAGATTTCTTTTAGAAGAGAATAGGTAGAGTCCAGTTTATCTGTTTGATTAATTAATTTTATTAACCATAGTTTTTTTGTTTAAGGGTACTATCTTCTTCTTAAATTTCTTCCAAAATACCAATTATAATAAGATTTTATAGCTTATTTACTTTGAGGCGTGTTATCGTGTACTCGACTGTGGTGCGAACGCTTTTTGGTCAGTTCATAGACGTTTAGTTACTAAATTACTCGCTACTCGACTAAATTACTAGCCTGGTCCGAACAAGGCTTTAGCTCGACTTAAGGCCTTGTTAAGTAGAGGAAGAAAACTAGGCTTTATTGTCACAATTAATGTTGAATAAAATGCAAATTGAAAGCATGAATATTACATCTAGAGGTAGAGAACGAATCATTAGATAATTTGTCTAGTCTATAAGCCACAAAATTTCATTTACATAACATACAAAACAATAATAATTCATAGACTTTGATAAGATAATGAATGACTTGTGTTTCGTTCAATCCTGATGGTTAATTTGTTGCTGTTTATGTAAGTGGTGCAAATAATATACAAAATGATGTTGATGAATGATGACAGTATATTCTCTATTAACATACACGCACGCCTTAATAGAATATACTTACATATTAGAAGAATATATAAAATTGATTTAATAAATAACAAATTAATAAGCAAAATATTAAGTCGAAAATCTCATTTATCACAGAATAATTGGTTGTCAATAAACAATTCAACCATACCGTAATCTATCAACTAAACAGGGCGATTCATATCTGTGAGTAAAATTAGAATAGCTTTATAAAATGCAATAAATTATAAAAGTCAAGAGAACAATACACCATTATTTGTAATTAACAATGGTTTTTGTTGTTTTGTTTGATGAATTATTTACCTCATTTGCCATTCTTTCATTTTCGCAAATAGAAAATTGCAAAAAAGCTTCCAAATTACGGATACGTACGTCTAGTAGAATTATGATCTATTGTCAAACTAAAACTTTCAGAAAGATGACAAAGACGTTAGAATCAAGCGTGATGTTAACAGGAGCAGGAAAAACTATTCATGGAGACAATATGTTCGAGGATTACTCTGTAGAAACGACAAAAGCTAGAATACTGAAATTATTAATCGATGCTTTAGTGGATTTTCAACGTTAGTGTCACTTTGTTCCGTCCGTTGTTGTTGATTGTATATTAATCGAGTATTTGCAAATTCAATTTGTTGCAACGCAATTTCAAAGAAACTCCGTAAACGGTGCCTTTATGAGACATTGCTCTTCCATTAAATTTCCAGTATTTGAACATTTATTCCGTACATCATTCAATCAAATCTTGATGTGGTGTGTAAGTTGTCGCATTTCGCCTTTTATCTCGTTTAAAACACCACTGAACACAATTGAAACAATTTCACACTATAACAATTCAATAATTTTATAATTTTTTTCTATTTACTACCGCTACTATTCCAATAATCATCAAAACTGTCAATTGAACAAGCTTGTCAACGATGTAATAGGAAAGCGTTTTCAACCCGGATTTGTCTTCCAGAGCTAGAAGCTTTTTAGAATTTCACTTATTTGAGATTGAACGTATAGACAATTTCACATCAATTCTTAACAACTCACCCTTAATATTATATGAAAATTATACATACAGGGTTAATCACAAGTTCTTATGTCAACCCCAATTATTTGACGAGCGATTAAAAAAAATTAAGGATTCTTAGTGGGCTAGCTGGAAATTGATTTACCAAAATTAGAACCTCGTAGAAAATTTGGAAGTAGGTCTAAAAATGAAAAAATATTCGTTTTGGGCAGGCTAGCGATTTTCAAAAACGAGTTAAACAGGTAAAACGACCAAGAATGACTCGGAGACTCTTCCAACATTGTTTTTTTTCTTTTTCTCCACTGCATTCTAGAAGAAAATGAGAAACATTCCTGCCTGTTCCAGAATAAAATGGAGAAAAGCGAAAAAATCAAATGTTGGGAGGGACTCCAAGTCATTCTAAGTTGTTTTGCGTGTTTATAAATTAGTATTTTCTGACCAACTTTCAAATGAGCTCGAGGTTTTAATTTTGTTAAAATAATCTTCAGGGACTACTCTTTAAATCCTTGATATAGTTTTCGAATCACTCGACAAATAATGGACGTTGCCATAAGAACTTTTCGTTGTACGTGAATAACCTATGTTTTTCTTGATGCTTTCTCGTCACAAAAAAATAAATATAGGAACATGTTCTGACTGAATGATCTCGCCAGAATTTTTCGTTATAGCTTCGTAATTTACATACATGAAGCTCTTTTATTCACACGTGCACCTTTGTTGATGGAACATTCACTTTCTATGTAATGTTTGTTGTCGGCATGACACGATGAATTGATATTCCTTTAGAAAATCTTTTAAAAAGAATTTATCAACAAAAGAAAATCGATCATTCCTCCACTAATAAATTCTATAAAAAATTTGATGCACGTTGTACGTACAAGTAGCTTATAATTAAGATTATCTTTTCAGTTTTTACTGAAGTATGATTTTGTCTTTCGAAATAAATCCACCTTGTTTTGGATGAAACTCACCAAGCTACGCGTTAAACATAAGTTATCAGCTGATTCGTGAATTTCATTTAGATTGTCGCGCGATTATCGCCAGAGCACGCCATAGACATACGTAACTCTCGATTTTTACTGTAATCCTAATTGATGTGCTTGTATTTCATCAAATATTTAAACCTACCCACTTGCTGCTCTTACGAAAATCGATCAAGAGAGGCGTAAAAATCAGCTACAATAGACCGCCTGTTTATTATTTGTGACGTCGCTCACTCAGTTCATCAACTACTTTGAATAATTTTATTGTTATAATCGCAACAAATACTCGTATAACTCCGTTGAGAGGTCGATGGAGATCAAGCGCGACTGGAGAACGCTTACATACAAGATAGTTCAAAGCAGTGACGTCACTTACACGCAAATGCGGGCAAATTCCGCTGCTAAAACATAAAATCTTTTCAAACAAAGAACTAACTAAATGTTTGTTAAAATAGAATTGATTTATTCGGGCAAAATCCTAATGATCTCTGACAAGAATTAACAATTATATGTATAAGCTTCTTATCTACCGTATTGCACACAAGATCAAACAAATACAGATTAATTTCTGAATTGTTGCCTTTGTGGAAAATCAACAACCACCCACTTTTAATTATTTATTTATAATTTAATATTGACTTTCTTTCATTTACAGAGTGTATCTGTAACTGTTTCTGTATTAACGTTAACCTTCATCTCAATTGATCGTTGGTATGCTATCTGTTTCCCTTTGAAGTTCAAATCGACCACTGGCAGAGCTAAAACAGCTATTGGAATCATCTGGATTGTGGCACTAGTTTGCGGTAAGTACAAATTCAATTAACTAACAGACTGTACTACAAATTGGGATAAATTTAACGCTTGTTGGTGTGACTTAAATTGAGAGTATTCATCTTAGAATTTGACATAAAAGAGCATTAGAAGTTGTTAGATCAGATGGTAATATGGCAAAGTTATCGGATCAATAATTAAAAACTAATTAAAGATTTCTGAGGAACTTCCTTTAAATTTAAAAAACTACAAATGTCTTTGTCATCAGTTATTTATAACGAAATTATCAAAAATCACACCGCTGATTTTTTTAGGCATCACTGATATTAAAACAATATTTATTCAGACGTAATACCACAAGAACTGTTCATTTAATCCATTAAATTTGCAAGGTTACCTCGACAACATGTTGTTTAGGAAAAATCAGGACAAAAAGTTCGAGAGTCAAGCTTGAGGACTTTTAAACTATTAGAGGTGTTTTTTGGAGTAATTTTTCCTAAACAACACGTTTGAGGGGTGACCTTGCAAAAATCGAATTTAAACTAATAATTCGAGTGTTATTCAGAGGATTAATGTATGGAACCAATCATATTGACATCTGTCATATCAACACCTGCCGATTAAATAGCAACTTAGTGTTTAATTAGTGTAAAACGAGTGTGATTGGTCGAAATTCAAATTTTCGGGGCTTATGATTGGTTGAATGCATTAATCAACAACAATTTTGCGGTATACATATCAGGAATCTTCATCTATTGTACTAATCAATAAGTTACGCTTCTAGTTTCGTGGTTATTGTGAATTATTATTACAAAACGGATATAACAAGAATTTATGGAATGGACGTTGAATGAATAATATTGTTCACTCAACGGAATGGACGTTATTTCCTTGCTATAGAAGTAGCTAGAACTCATCTCTTTATATAAGTATAAATTTAGGCTTAGAGTGCAGATATAAATGTAAAAATTCCAAAATATGTTGTTACAAGTGGTTGTACTTCTGCTAATGGACCCTATAAATTAACTAAGTAATCTTATAAATAATTTTTGTTCCGTTTTATAATAAAGGATGTAAATTATGAAAGCAACAAAATCCATTTTTCGTAAAACTAGAAAGCATAAAATGTAAATATGATAAAATATTTGAATTTTAGATATTTTTCTTTCTCAAAAGTAACACCCACTTACAGTTATCTTAAGCTACTTCAATTTTCGCTTACTTTAATCGTTAACATTTCCATAACAAAGGTAAAACTCGAAACATTTCCATAAATAGTTACAATTCGCTTTGACCCTTATATAGATAGAAATTTATTTTTCAGTTGAGCGACTTGAAATTAAACAAAATTCAAAGATAATTGTCAAACTTAAAAATTTAAGATGTTTAGATACGTTCAGCTTTTTTAACAAAAACAAAAAAAATAGTGCTGCAACTAACTTCAAATTTATAATAAATATTATTTACAAGGCAAGAGGACTTCAGTTGTAGACAACTTGTGAAACAGTCGTAGGATGTACACTGGGGAGCATATAAAAGAGACTGTCTATTGAACGAGGAATATCACGTTTTTCGGTTCGTGTGAGTCTGGCTTTTCCTGTCATGAGGACAAGAAGTGGGTAGGTAGGAGGTGTTAGAACGAATTTCCAATTTGTAGAAAGTATTTTTCTATTCAAGTAAATACCCAAAATAGCACCAATAATTCGATCCCCTTCTTCTGATTGAATATCTCTCTTTCTAGATTCTAACTTGTGAAAATTCTGAAAATGCCGGTTTACACGCTCAAACTATTTTGCACTAGCCAGTTGTATACAATTGTTATGTGAGGAAGTTTGAAAATTGTAGCTTGCAAATAAAAGAACCGATAAGAATATTCAATATTGTCGACTAATAAGATTGGGGAGAATAGGTGGTAGAAGGTTTTCAACGAGGCGCATAACCGAGATTAGAGCTGAGGCTTAAGCATCGTTTTAGATGCTCAAGCCAACATACAAACCACAAGCTGATTTTTTGTCAAGCCATACTTTTTTGGTTTGCGCAAATTTCATACCTGCGTTAGCACGCAATGATTTACGTGTGCAAACTGACTTGTGAACCTTGCTTAAGCATGTTAACAGTGCCCCCAAAAGCCGGTTTTACACGACTGCACAAAAAGTGGTCTCTTTTATATGCTCCCCACTGTACACTAAACTTTCTATAAAAACTCTCTTACCTGTACAATAACGAAACAGCACGACTTAAATTCAACAATAGACAAAGTTGGTGCCCTGTAAATAATTGTTACAGATTTCTAAAACACATGTTCGTTATAACTTATGACTATACAAAAGAAACGAATAGAATAAAAGAAATAGAATGGATCCCTACAGATGCACGCCTTTGTTTTGTTAACACACGTTCTTTTGTAATCATACCCTTCTAAAGGATAAATTGTTGATTCTCGTCTACCATTTGTACACTTCTCAAAAAAAGTGGTCAATATGATTCCTATGTTTCTAATTCCACTTGCCGGTGTTGTATGCATATGCATAACTGTCTCTTTAATTATCTACAAATGAAAATTGTTTTGATGCTTTCTTTTATTTATTTTTTTCGTTTAATTGTATACAGTGATGCAGCGAGGGGGTATTGGGGTTAAGTTTCGCACAGAGCCTCAAAACCCCAGAGAATAATCTTAAGTTAATTTATCTATATTTACTTTTCCTGTAGAAGCACTAACAAGGAAACATTCCCTCCGATTTTAATGAAATTTGGATATGTTGTTCTCTATTAACATCTGAGGGATGCATGTTGTTTTTGTCGGTGGAAAAACATATCTAGGAGGTGAAATCATCGCTCAAGGTTTGGGGTCTAAGGGGGTAAGTACTCCCTTAGACCACAAGCGAGTCTACACCAGTCAGGATGAAAATTTTGACAAATTCTTTCTCTTTCTTATTTTAATTTATAAAGGGTGGATTTTTTTGAATTTTCAGCCATGTCTATGTACATAGCATAGTATTATTTTTATTTGATATATCGCTACCCTCATACTTCTCATGTTGAACGTTTTCATTTCTATTTGGATATCCAGTATAAGGTTTCTTTTTGCGTTTTAACTGGTAGACATATTTTTTCTAGGATTATTTAAATAGTTACTTATCATCGCCTATTAAAGTAAATAAAAGTTTCAATATACATGTTCAGTCCTTAAACATAATTTTTCAGAAAAATCCAAAAAAGGGTATCTCCTACTTTTTCATTCTCTTTCAACTGATATTACCTTCGTCAAAATCAAATGTACAGTTTTCGTTTGATAGCAATTTTGTCAACTTCAACTTCTATATTTCCCGCCCCAATTAATATTTTACTGTGCAACAAAGACCGCTCTTATTATTTTATATCCTGAAAATAATGCCGTTTGTCTCACTTGAGTGTTTCAAGTCTGTGAAACTTAAAAAGTACCCCCTTAGATCCCAAACCTTTGAGTCGTGATTTCACCCCCTAGATATGTTTTTCCGACAATAAAAGAAAACATGCAACCCTTAGATTTTAACAAAGAACGACATATCCAAATTTGAGGGAACGTTTCCTTGTAAGTCGTAGGCAGTTGGTTCGAAATGTAGTTAATCATAAGCTCCATCACAAATTACATTTACACCCCAGTTTCATCATGCGCCACTGATTGTACGTACGACACGAACAAATTATTTCAAAGTCTTAACACAGCCACGACGATTCTCGGGTTGTTTTTTCTTCTTCTTTGTGTTAACTCAGTGTTATTAAATTTCGTTTAAGACAGAATTTTAATGTAGGTATCCTCGACATAGAGGAAATATTTGAAATTTCATTCACTACTTTTTGCTCTGACAAAAACACGATGCGAATAATTAATTTAATTCACCGTCTTCGGTTTAGGTTAAAAGTAATTTTTTTTAAAATTATACTCAATTTATTTTCAATCTGATCGACATGGCTTGAAGATTGCAAAAAATACAAAATTTGCATTTATATTTATAATTCGCAAGTTATAGCATTAATTGTTTTAAGCGATATCAATTTATTATGTTAAATTAAGTCGGCTAAATCAAATAAACGGAGTATACGAATGTATGGAAAGAAATTTAATAAAGTTTTGTAAAACGTGAAAATGACACTTTACATTGTTGAAATATACTCCTAATTCACTATCGTTGGATATTATTTATTTTTAATATTGTTACGAATAATCGTTGCTATTGATCTTGTCTCGATATTATATTAAATAACGTTTCAAATAATAAATCAATGCTTGTAATGCTTAGTAAAAAATGTGCTAGGCTGATACCAGTGGCGGACTGGGCCGCCGGACAACCGGGCAACCGGGCAAATGCCCGATGGGCGACTTGCAAGCAAATCTATGAAGTGTGCCTTTTTGGCTACTTTATTTTATCGTTTTGTGTTTTTG